>JAXCGZ010009819.1:0-75299 GCA_037179515.1 Halocaridina rubra | reverse complement strand
TCTCCCTTAATCACCTCTGAGAAAAATACATATTGTTAGTTTTTCCTTACTGAAATACTTGGCAAGATAGCAGACACAAATGTCAGTTTTGTGTTTGGTTATTATTTCTTAGTTCACCTCTGTCATGGCTTTACCCAATTTTATTTTAATTTTTATCACTCGGCTTCTTTGACCCTATAGTTGCTTATTTATTAAACCTCTCCCTGTGAGCTATCAAAAAATATAATTCCCCCTCATTGCAGAGGGATCTCTTCCACTCTTCAAGGCGAAAATTTCGTACTGTCAACCTTTTGATATGATTAAAGGTACTGACTCCTTGTAAGTCTTTTAGCTGGATAAAACATTGACTCTTGTGTGGTGTTATGACACCATATGCCAGATTTCAAGTTCTACTTTATTACCACCCAAGGGCTTTTTTCGCTACTAATGAAACTCTCATATACCAAACTAGGTTCACTTGCAAGCTATGCCTTAAGGGAGTGAAACCATAATTGGTATACACACAGGCAAAGGGTTAATATTTATAACGAAAAACCATGGAACACATTGTAATAAAAAATAATCTACTGCAAATTCGTGATATATGCACTGAACGGTGGTGGCATTGTAACTGTAATCCTTTAAGCCCATGTGGTGGCCAGATGGCCAATGCACCATGGCTTGCTGTTCAAGTTCCAAGACAAAGTTAAAAAAACAATGCTTTTTTTTACTTAAAATTATTTGGTTGAGATATAAGTCATTTGAAAACCAAGGTTCCACTGTATATTGAAAATTTCATCTTTAATAAATGTATTTCTTCAATGTTGTGTTTAAGTATGAGCTACTAGCAGAAATATGGAAGGGGGCTTTGGATAAAATCTGGTAAGTTTTGTCTTACTAATTTGGTTTGTTATCAAATCTCTTGTAATGAGCAAATTTCTGTATGATTAATTGCTAACCGAAAATGCTCTTTGAATTATGTGGTGCAGGTTTGTTTTTCTTCCATTTGGGTCTAAATTTTCTTTTCTGGCTCAGAATCCATTATTTACTGCTTTGGAGTTGTGGATGGCCTTTGCTTTCTTTATTTTGTCTGTCTGGGGAGATTTAGGTGTCTTTCTTTATGGTGGTACTTTAGAAGTTGCTAACCCATAACACTCGAAAACTCTGGAAAAGACTTACATTTGAATAATAGTTTCCAAACTGTCTTGCAATTATTTTTGTCTTCTCCAGGTTTGGGAAATTGCGGTGAATTTATCCATATTTTGTGGTGATCTTTGTGCAAAGCATAATATTTTCGTGTAGTCTGTTGTTTTTATCAGAAGTTGAGATTTGATACTGATGCAAAGAGAACTTGGAATCAGAAAATATTTCTTTTGGAAATACATCAGAAACAATGTTTCTTCTTTCTATCTTTCTTACCTTGCATACGTCAGGAGGGCATGGAGGCCATCTTTTTGATAAGCCTTGGAAACCTCCAAAGCCCGATAAACCTCCACAGTTGTTAGCAAGACCTCCATCTATAACCGCAGAACAGTTGGAGTCCACTATAGCATCTTTAAATTCTCACGCAGGTTTGTTGGAATGCAAAATCTTTACTGTGTTTTATTCTAATTTGGTTGTCCTTTTGAAAACTTTTGTGAGATCAAGCAATAAGTTTCGAAGCAAGCGCATTATTAAGTGATACTTTTCATGTAGTGTCTATTTTGTTTGCTTTTTGTTGAATATTGCATATTGCAAACACAGCGGTGAATGTAGCAAAGAATTTTTACCAAACATTTTTATTTAATATGTTGAGTAGCATTCTTTGCCTGGATATTTTTTTTATAGTGTTTTCTATTCTATTTTACATTGTATATATATTTTTATTTTTTATTGCATGTCTTTGAATAACTACGAATAGTATTTACTTATCTTTTAATGAGAAATTTGTCTTAGAATTATTTTATTTTAATTAGTGAAAATCTCATGTATCTTAGATAAAAGAGCTCTTCCACTTCAGTAATGCATGTATTTAAGCTTGTTTCTAGAAATAGGTGAGTATTTTATTCCATGTAATGCTACAGTCGATGCACAATCCATACTGCTTAAAAAATGATTATATTATCTTAAGATAATGTAGACCTATTTTTCTTAGCTTTAACACATCATATCCATATTCTGTTATTCTTACTTTAAGCAGTATGATGTGTAGTTCTTACTTTCAGTATTATGATGTGTAGTGATTAGTCATATAGCAGAATTGCGACTTTAGATCATGTGAATCCATATTTAGCCCTGTATATTATTTTTAGATCTCGCATTGATTATTGTTGCTACTAGGCATGCATGCAAATATATTAGCAGTAGCATTTGCTTAAATATTGTATGCAGAAGAGTATGTGAAAGCAGGCAAAACTAGAATCTTCATTAGCTATGTTTTTATTTGCAGATTCTTGTTATTTTGACTGTATGCCCAAGATATGTTTTTGTACTTTGTAAATTATGAAGGATATTCCTTGAACATTGGATAATAATAATCAGTTTTTGTTTTAGAGTACATAATAGATATATAGTAAAAAAGAATGCGTTCATTCCTAAGTATAGCAGATATAAGCTATAAGGTTGGATTCCTTTTAACCTTCTGTGGTGTGTAAGTTGGTAGCGCCTTGACTTAGTAATTATAAGTCCTAGGTTCGAGTCCCAATCGGGGTAAAAAATGATTCATGTTTTCACATATGTAATGTGCTTATTTGGTTATTTCATGGCCCAAACGAGATTGGGAATTGAATTAAATGCTAAAATGAAGCCACGAGTGAGGTTGGGAAATCTGTAATATGAACATAGTGGCATTCAGATAGAATGCGTTCATTCCTAAGTCTAGCAGATATAAGCTATAAGGTTGGATTCCTTTTTACCTTCTGTGGTGTGTAGTTGGTAGCGCCTTGACTTAGTAATTATAAGTCCTAGGTTCAAGTCCCAGTCAGGGTAAAAAATGATTCATGTTTTCACATATGTAATGTGCTTATTTGGTAATTTCATGGCCCAAACGAGATTGGGAATTGAATTAAATGCTAAAATGAAGCCACGAGTGAGGTTGGGGAATCTGTAATATGAACATAGTGGCATTCAGATAGAATGCGTTCATTCCTAAGTATAGCAGATATAAGCTATAAGGTTGGATTCCTTTTAACCTTCTGTGGTGTGTAGTTGGTAGCGTCTTGACTTAGTAATTATAAGTCCTAGGTTCGAGTCCCAGTCGGGGTAAAAAACGATTCATGTTTTCACACATGTAATGTGCTTATTTGGTTATAGTATATATATATATATATATATATATATATATATATATATATATATATATATATATATATATATATATATATATATATATATATATATATATATATATATATATATATATATATATATATATATATATATATATATATATATATATATATATATATATATATATATATATAATATATATATATATATATATATATATATATGCTGTTTTGTATAAATAACTTGCCATATACTGTACAAGGGATTGCTATGCCTAAATTTGCTAGACTACTGTATATGCTGGTCTTGATTAGAGTGCTTTTCTAGCTCTTAGATTAGGCTTCTTTTTTTTTTTCCCACGATAATATTGCCCTCCTTTTTCCTTTGTAAGTTGTGAAGTCCTAGACTCTTAGTTCATGTAAATTAGTTTTTTTGCAATGAATATCTGAATTTGGTAAGGGAATAAGATAAGTATACTTTTGATATGGTTTTCACTCTTGATTATGTAAATATTATTATCTTCCCTATTTAATTTCAAACTCGAGGAATGAATAGGACTAAAGCTCCAAAATCTTTTGAAATTAGTTGGATATCCAATGCTTCCTTTGTCTTATATTATATATGTATAAATGTGTTACAGTTTGCATACATGACACTTACAATAAATCTTGAACAGTTCTCAAACAGAGTTTCTTCATTTAGGTCATGTTGTACATTTTACGAATGAGAAGCACATTAGACTTTTTACGTAAACAATGACATAAAATTTTTAGAAGATTTTTTCTTTTAATTATTTGCATGATTAATCATGTCACTGATATTTTAGGTTCCGTAGTGAAAAGTGGAGGAACTGGTAAATTTGCTTGGCCACCTGCTGTTGATATTGTTGCATCCAATTCTGTTGAAGAAGAAGCACTACCAGATTCAACTAATCTTTAGAGGCATCATTCAAGCTACTACTAGATGGATATGGAGAACTATCATAATGTATCACTTGTTGGATTATGATTGGAGTCATTACAGCTCTTTGCACGAACACCTGGTTAAGTGAGACGCATAAATTGTGCATTTGCATTCTTACACTTGATTATACCTTAAATTTTCCGACACGAGGAAGAACTGAAGATCATAAACTTCTGTTAGCGGCTGTCTCAATTTATATTTGTATGTTTATTTCTGTATATTATCAGATATAATTTAATAATGAAAAAACATGTCATCAATAGAGTCAGCTCCAAAGTTTGCCATTTGTGCTTTGCAGCACTGGCTTTCAAGATAATTTCTTTTATTATCAATACTTTTACGTTTGTGATTTTGTTCTGGCTTTTTACATTTTGACTTTTTCTGGAATTTTTTGGAAAGTAGTATTCAAGTTGTGTACCTCTCTTTCACATGTTGAAATGCTATATATATAAGTCGACTTATATACTGTATATAGTTTCAATGCATATATTACTGTATATAGTTTCAGTGAATATATAAAAACATCATCGTCATAGTTAAGTGATGATAATGTGGAATACTGTATTAATTAATTTGGAGGCAATATTATATTTTTAAAATATTGATCAGTGAAAAAATGGTGAAGACCATAAGGAAAGATAGGGTTCAAGTACTACTTTTGCATTATATGCAGTCAGCTTTAAAGACCATTATTAAAGAATTCAGCATATTTGAATTTATATATTCAGTAACATCTACGACATTTGCAGGATTAATATTCATGGTCAGATTGTTTAGGGATATTCATCTATGGGGCATTTTTATTCCAGTTAAAACCATAAGAAGGAAATTACTTTGAAGTGATCTACATAGTGTTTGTAGTTGATCAAGAAAGCAGATTACTTTGGGAAGTAATATATATATATAGAGAGAGAGAGAGAGAGAGAGATTGTTAGTCTTTTTTTAAGTGACTGTCTGTACTAAGAAATTCATTGCAAAGTTATGCAGTGTCAGATGATGATGGGGTTCTTCAGGACATGTTCATTACATTGCTGCGGAATATCAGTTATATTAATCGTTGGTCTTTAAGATTGGCCATTATTGTAAGTGTTAGATCAAATTTGAGATTTATTGCTTTAAAAAGTTTATATCATGATTCACCAGTCACTACTGTTCAAGTAGTTTTTTCATTCTTGATCATCTTTTTATTCTTTTTAGATTTTTTCTTTTTGTCAGTTTTCAAATTAGTTGTTTAAATATGGTTTTTCTTTGATACCAGTTAAATATTGCTTATTAGAATGAAAGATTGTTGATATTGACTATTATGGTTGCAGTGATTGTAAATGCTTATCTCGGTACCATCATTAATGTTTTGACAAAGAGGTTTGGATAGTATTGGTGAATTTTTTCCCCATATTATTGAAAGTGTTATCTACTAAATCTTCCATAATATGTACACATAAAATACCCTTAGTTATTATAATACTGTACTTTATCGTTAGAGTAATAGAAAGTTACGGAGCTATTATTTTTATATTTTATAAAAATTTAATTGCCTAGTGTAGAATGACATGTGTCGGTTTACCACTCTTTCTCGTGCAGGAACAAAAGAAGCAGTCACGATAAACAGGAGGCTTCAAGAATACAAGAGATTTGTCCAGAATACTTGCATCTTTTCCAAAGCACGAAATTGCATGCAAAATCTCGTAACTGACTTAGTAAGGAGTCTAAACTATTATAAAGAATAATTTTTACTCTATAGTGTAATATCGACAAGATGTCATGTAAATAGTTTCTTTTCCTGTGTGCATTTCTTTCTGTAGAGACGGAATTGTTAATTTGTTGGTGAAGTCTTTATGTAATTTTGAAGTTCTGCTATGCAATTCAATTTTAGTCTTGGTGCTAAAGTTGTTATTCACCTGTATTGTGCCTAGGATATTGTATTGGGGGACTCAGTGATATCAGTTTATTTTGCATAATTAGTGATAATGGTATTTAGAAATTTTTTCAAATTACATTTGAAGATAAATTTTTTAAGAGAGATATCTAAAATAGAAATACCCATCATGGAGTATAATACGAACAAATTTTGGCTTGAAACTCATTTTGTCTTATTTTCATACTTTTTTTTTTCTTCATGCAACTTGTATCGCTATTCAAAATATCAGTTTTAATGGAAAGAGAACAGCCAGATATATATATATTTTTTTTTTTATATGTTATACTCTTATAAAAACAAGATTTTCACATTGGTAGTAAGTTAAGTAATTATCATACTATGAACTATTCTTAAGTTATTGTGTTTGTCAGTTCTTGTGTGAACTATTTTGCTCTTTGATTGAAATCTTGTGTAAACTATTGTCGCTCTTTGATTAAATATAATGGAAAGTTATGATATGGCTTTTGAAATTATGAAGTTGCTTTGTTCCATATGTTCAACTTGGTGAATTAGCAACAGTAGATAGCTCTGTATTAATACATCTGCAAGCCTATATAAATTGTCAATGTTTTCCAACTTCTCTTAGGTCGTACACATATTTCCTTGATCAGTCGTTCTCGCGTTTCATTTAACGAAGTTCTGTAAGCTCTTGCCAGTAAAGTTTACTAATAAGAGTATTCAACATCTCTGTGTGGTATTGGAAAAAAGCTGCAGTTTTAAGAGACTACTGGCAATCTTCCTATTGTTTTATTTTGAATATTTAGTGATAGTTTCATGTCTGGATGCACAAAGGAACTGAGTATTTACTGTACGTGTTAACTGTGCATTTTTTAAAAAGGTTTCTATTAATAAAATACAATGTCCAGTTTCTTATGCACCTGAAAATAAGTGATATTTCTAAATTTTTTATGAAAAAGTAAGCTGTGCAAAGTTTAGTTATACTTATACAGTATTCATATATTGTTTTATGTTCTCTTTAACTTTGAAGAGGTAATTGTTTACATCCTTACTTAATGATATTGTGCGATAAGAAACGGAGATTTATTTATATGACATTACGACTTGTGCAAATGTAGTATTATAATATGCGTCTGTTCTAGTACTTTATCCTGTTGTTATTTTATATAATAATGATAAGGGTGCTAATGTGTTGCACAACATGTCCATTGGCACTGTATTATATTAGCAAGAAAACAATCATCCCTTTGGAATCCTGAGAGAGAAATGTAGTTGTTATAAGCATATTAGGATATTGTTGTCATTTATCAAATGTAATCATGAAATTCAGTCATTAAATTATATGACAGAAATTTATAGTGCTTATGCATTCGAAAATGTCTTGAGATATAAATGATGCAAAAAGAAGGGAGTTGGCTTTTATACTCTAATTTTTTATTGGCTACCAAAACATCACGAGACTAAGTAACGTGTCGTGTTAAATATTTTGGCTAGAATTTTAAAAGTTCCAACTATATTCTTTGTTTGTGATAAATTGCTTTATTTAATCTTTCTCGTCTTGCTTTTAAGTCTAGTACTATATTATTCTATAAAGTACATTTCTTACTATAGTCTAAATTTCGTCATAATACATTTCTCTATCCCATGGTAAGTTTTATATATATGCCGCACTATATTGCATCTCTAGTCATTGCTAAAAGTCTTTAGACGAGATGGAAGTGCCAAACTTTACACAAATCATGATACTGTTATTTTAGAGGTGACACATTGAAGAACATTCCTTATCAGCAATATATTGATTACCTACCAGAAAACTCTACTGATAGTGTAAGTGAAGAGTGCTTGAATGTAATATTCCCGGGTATGTTCCCTGTGTTTACAGCTGTATAAATATATAACATACTGCTTAAAGCTTAATTGCATATTACTCTTCAGAAGCACTTTTCCTTGTCTATCTGTCATTACCTATACAGAAATTGCCAATGGCCTTTGATATTCAAGGTATTGGGATCATTTGAATATCTAATTTTAAAAAAGCATATAATTATATTCTGCTCTATCAATATGCGAATAATGCAGATATAAACTACCTTCAGTTAAGGTTAAATTCTTTATCATAGTAGTGCTACCATAGAAAGACTTTATAAAATTTGTGACTTTAAAGCATGTCTCCCTTACTCCATGAAGTTTGAGGATTTGTTATGGTTTAATTAAGTACAGTATGTGCTGCCTTCACTGTCTGATTAAGATACCATCAAATTTATAGGGAATCTTGAATTTAATTTAAATTTTCAATATGATTCATACTTAGCCATCGCCTTGGAACCCATAATCTATTATGCTCAAACATGAAACACAATTTTTCTTTGTCCATTTGCTTTTGGAAATCCTGGTGTATAAATTCAATATAAAAGAAGTTTGAAATTCTGACATGATTACCTAGAGACAACTTTTTGCATCACAGAGTAATGATTCATCATAGTCTTATTGTATTTTTATAGAATATAATAACTGCTTTTTTATGGGCTTTTTGAGCAATGCACGTTACCAACATGATATAGAATAATTCAGATTCTGTATAGCTGCAGTGTTTAAAGAGAATTTCATTGTAATGCTATTTAAGTGTAATATTTCATAAAAAAAAAAAAATGCTTTGTAGTTGCAGCATCTCAAAATGAAAAATAAATTATATGTTATTGTATACAGAAAATACCGAGTGGTATTCATTGCTTTGAAAAGATTTGCCGATATCATTTCAAGCAGGGCTTTTTTGTATATATTATCTATGACCTGCAAATCAGAAGATGAAATCCTGAAATACCTTATCTGTGTTTTGTTTTCTCTAATTGTGCCTTCTGAGTGAAGTTGTCCTAAGCGGAAAAACGGAATATGAGAGAGAGCATTTCAATAAAAGATTATTAGAAGAACCGACCATCTTTTTCCTAGTGGCTAAGAGTTTTTATTTCTTATTTTGAAACTATTGTATCCTCTCTAGTATGCTTAACTGTTACTTATTACTTAGGGCCAGTATCTGCTTTTGCTTATTCTTGGCAATATAAAAAATTATAGGTATATCATACATAGGTATACAGTTACTGTTACTATTTAATTAAAAATTCTTCTATTAATGTAAATCATATAAATTGATAGTTATGGAATTCTTGAAAGTGTAATTCCAGCCACAGAATATAATCTGCAAATCCTATACTTCATATAACAAAGTATATGAATTTTATTCTGTCACTGAAGCTGTCCTGTGTCCGTTACCTGAGAGTAGAGTACATTTCTTATAGTTATGCTGGCCTATATTAAATTGATTTCTCTTGCAATAAATAAAACTTTTGCCAAAGATTTCTGAGGCAACTCATGTGTCTAGGAATGTTCAACATTTTGTTTCATCATCCAGAAATAAAGGTATGAACCTCGAGTGTGGTTTCATCTAGTGCTACGCTTTTCTATTTGCAATATATTTATGTGTTATATGAAATACGGTACTGTTGTTTTATGTTTTCTCTTAAGTATTGCTTTGTGCAAGCATATTCCAATTCATAGCAAAATAACATTGTTATAACGCAGAATAATAATATTTTGTTTTCTAGTGTATGCTGATATTCATCCACTGTCTTTGCACTGTTAAAAATTACATAAGATACATTGATCATAAGAAAAGATGCATAATGCCAAATTCTTAACTGACTTTTTATGTACATAATAAATTTTCTGTTTTATCAGTATTTTTGTCTATTCCCGCTATAATACTTATGTAAATATCATTGTATAATTGCCTCTGAATAAGTGGAATGCTTATGTTTGATTGCACAAATTTTACCGCTCCCAAGGTATTTAAAATATCCTGCTTGTGCAAAATTCATATATAAGTGCCTGTATTTTGCTTACAACCTATTTCCAACCTCCTCTATAATTCAGATCATGCATAGATTACAGACACTCCCCAACTTACAAGAGAGTTAGATTCCAGAAGTTCGTTTGTAAGGTGTGTTTAGGTAAAAAAAGTATAATTCAGTACATATACTGTATATGCAGTACTGTACAGGACTTAGGCTAAAGACACTGAACTACTACATGAAACATAGAGTATACAGTATTAATGAATTTTTAATACAATAATAATAATGTAATAGTACATTGCAGTACAGTAATACATACATAAATACATGGGAAGATTGAGTGGGTATTTGTTCGTATCTGTGAATGTTTGTTCGTAAGTAGAGCAGCTTCTATACTGTATGGCACATAAACTTTACCTAATATAATTAAATTTATGTTAAACAGTAGTTGTAATTTTTAAGGAATAATAGTCAGATTTTTTTTAATATATTTCGACCATGTATATTCAAAACGGATATATATATATATATATATATATATATATATATATATATATATATATATATATATATATATATATATATATATATATATATATATATATATATATATATATATATATATATATATATATATATATATATATATATATATATATATATATATATATATATATATATATATATATATATATATATATATATATATATATATATATATATATATATATATATATATATATATATATATATATATATATATATATATATATATATATATATATATATATATATATATATATATATATATATATATATATTTGTGATTACCTAATTGTGTTTACGGGAAAGAGCCCAAAGCTCGTATCTTCCCGTCTCCTGATCGGTTCCATTTTAGACTTAGTGATACTTATCGTACCTGTCCTTAAAACTATGGATTGAGATAGCATTAACTACCTCCTCGCTTAGCCAATTCCAATTATGTGTGTGTGTGTAGAGAGAGAGAGTAGGTCATATACACAATTTTTTGAGGATTGGTTTATATGAATGCATTTTGCCCGACACTAATATTTCTAGATTTGCATCCTTATAAAGATTTTTGTCATTTTAAGTAACACGTCTTAACATCCATTGAATTTTCGCAACCCTCCAGCTGACATCCAACAGGAGCACCATCATACTAGCTGCAAACCATGGATCCAGTGGTTTTGACTAAAGAGTATGACCTAGAATCACTTAATAAATCAAGCTTGACATCTAGAAACTATCAAACTGTAGGACGAACTAATTCTTCCAACAAAAAATATTGTAGGATTGGAGGAAGACCTAGTCAAGTCACAAGAGAAATTTTTGTTTGACTAATCCAAATTTCTTTACTCCATTAGTCATCATTAGAAGGTAAAACACAACCTCCCTACAGAAGACTGTCATAATGAATTCCCTCTAGGAGAGTTGGTAAATTTAGAAAAGAAATGTGTATAATTTTTTTACTTAAGGTGTAGAACTGAGTGGAAGATGAGAGCTAAGAGCTTGGAAACTGGCCCTGTTTCCATGATCAGAAAAAGGGAGTATCTGCTGACTAAAGCTTATGCCTGACAAAAAGTATAGGAAAATCACAGATCAGAATGACTTTAGCATCATCACAAATTATTGAGGATTTTCAGCCTTTGAAATGAAGTAACAAACAATACTTTTCCACGGTGTGAAACGTTGATAAGTTTCACCAAATCTTAAGTAAAAATGTCTTTCGGCCATTGAAATGAAGTAACAAACGATACTTTTCCCTGCTGTGAAACTTTGATAAGTTTCACCAAATCTTATGTAAAAATTTCTTTCATGAATGTAAAATTCAAGGACATTTGCATATGGTGAAGTTAATTATGGTTATAAACTTTGCTTATAGAGTTCCAGTATTGCCGCATGCCTCTTCCTGCAAGCTCTTCAAAATTTATAATTATGAATTCTAATGGTAAACTTAACAAGGTTGAGTTGTAGCAGTACAATTTTACCTAAGACCTCTAAATTGTGACAAGGAGCGAACTTTATTATCCCTGTTGATAGATGGTTTAGATAAATCTCTAGAAACTTCCTCCTCCACGTTGAAATTTACAAAATTTGGGTTTATAAGTATGCTAAAAGATATTCAGAAAATATTCTTTTCATTCAGAAGCCCAAAAGGCACCTCGGTGAATGCACAAGAAGCAAATCAGCTCCTCTTTCCAACTTATCTTCATTCCCTTTAGTAAAAACTTAAAGGATTCCAAAATTTGAAAAGATGAATACACAAGATGTGTTCCTAAGACACCTTGAAAACTCTGTCAATGGAAAAGAACAGTAGGTCCAAGAATGGTAGGCCTTTAAGAGCTTCTACAAATGCTGATAAATAGGTAAGGATGTATGCAATATTCAAGAGTCAAAAGTATATCGAACCCCATTATACAGTACACACAGAATCAATCCTAGCCAAGGTAACTAATAGAAAAGGCAGCCTTTCTGAGGAAGAAGAGAATTTATTTACTTTGTCCTCATCCTCCTTAGTAATCTGTGATCCCCTTAGTTCCTACATTTTATCCCCCAGTTTGGAGAAGTTTATGATACAGACCCTCTAGTACCTCTAAATAAACAAGCAAGATCAACTGGCCACACACACACACGGCAGGCATTAGAACACATGCAATCAGTATCTCTCGAATTTTTCCTTGTGTTTTTGAATGAGTCGGGTCTAAAGTATAAAACTTAAACCAAATTTTCATGAATAGAGATTATGCAGAGTATTGTGAGAAAATCTGAGAATACTTTTGAGAGGAGAAAGAGAAGCTGTCCTGCCCTGTCTTGGAGGAAGTTTAGAAGAGTTACGAGAGGCGAAGCCTGTGGTATGAATGTTGATCCTATCATTGTCCAGCAGTGTCGTATGGATATTCTCTACCTACCAGTGTGGTATTATATATCGTATCATAGCCGGCGGTATAGCACTGGTGTAATTGTAGTCGGTTTCCATTAGCCAGGGCTGTCTCATGCAAGGTGATAAGAGATATGCGAAGATACTGAACACTTAATTTATTAGAAGCTACATGGTTCCTCTAGGCCTCAATGCCCCCGTCCCCTTAATGTAATGCTATCTGTATAGGCACCCACAAGACTCTACTCTTCTTAGTCGTGGGTTGACCCTTTTAATAACCTCGGTTCAGGCACTTGGTCATGCCTTCACCAATAGGATTTCAGAGAAGGGGAACACCCCATAGTGGGGTGGTGCAAAAAAGATGTCAGTTTGGTACAAAGAACAATGTAACATAACTACATGTATGTATACTTTTAAACGTCGTATGTATACCTATTCATTTTTATTAGTATGCACGTATATTTGTATGTATAATGTGTAATTTATTATGGAGGCTGGCTGTAGAAGATGGAGAAAGGAATGTGAGTCGCTAATGGATTTTAGTCATTAGCCTTTCACCTCCTTGATAATGCTTATTACATTGCCAGCGTGGTACAAAGAACAGAGAAGCTACTGTCTAACTTACATATGGGACACACATGGGCGTGAGTTTTTATACCTCAAGCCATCACATTACCTAATTTTTGTGCAAATTGGGGATAGCTCTTACAGCCTTATTAACCTGATCCTGTGGTTCCATATCTTGCTAAAATCAATATCCATATAAATTAAGTTGCTAGTCAATTTGTTATACGAAATAAACAAATAAATAAATAAATTCAAAAAAATGCACCTTTCAACAGTGCTGAGTTAAGTTGCCAAGCAGCACAGTTGTCTTATTTTTTTCTTTTTGCTGTGTTCTCTTTTACTATTTTTTTTTTTTTTGCATAAATTGAGTTAGATTTAAGTCTGATCCATTGATAACATACCTTGGTTAAAAATTGATTGATATTTTTTTCTTCTGAAATGACCGGTTTAGCAGTTAAGAAGATAATATAGCAGAAACAAGTGGGAGTTTCCTCAGTTGCATATTCTAATTTTCCTTCATGTGGGCTTTTGTTTTGTATTTTTTCTTTTCTAGTTACCAAAGTCAAAATTAAAGTTAGGATATATGTTACCAGAAAAGAGATGAACTAAGTAACTAAATTAGTACTCACATGAAGATATAGAAATTCTGC
This sequence comes from Halocaridina rubra, assembly GCA_037179515.1. NCBI lineage: Eukaryota > Metazoa > Arthropoda > Malacostraca > Decapoda > Atyidae > Halocaridina > Halocaridina rubra. The sequence goes on along the minus strand of JAXCGZ010009819.1, from coordinate 61,250 downwards.
GTGAAGCCTAAACAGAAAATTTTCTCTCTTTTTTTTTCGTCTATATATACGAAAAAAAATATACTATGAGGGGCAAAACATCAAAATGAAACCATCTGTCCCTAAGCCCCCCATCCAATGGTTGCAGAAGGGGTGGTAGAGGATCTCTGGGGATGTAGGAGGAGGAATGGTTCTTAGATGGCTGAAGCAAAAAATCAAGGACCTTGAGACCCTTGTAATAAATCTGGATGATAAAATTCGGAATATGGATGGAGAAATGAAAGAGGATGAAGCACTTTGAGAGGTAATAAGATCTTTCGAGGAAGCAAATAAGGCACAAGGACAAGAGAGAAAAGAATTAGAAAAACGAATAAAGAATCTGGAAGGGAAAAAGAGTGAACTAGAAACCAGAATTTCTAAACAAGAAGATAACAAGAAACAGTTGAAGGAAAACCTGAATGAATAAAATGTTAGTTCACTGCTCTCTTCAGAGAGAGAGAGAGACAGGATTGTAGCTTGGAATGTCCAGATAAAGGAAAACATGGAACAGTTTAGAAAAGAGTTTCAGGAGCTAAATACGGAACATGATGCCATGAAAACTACCTTTGTAGATGCACTAAAGGAGAATGTGGCGGTAAAGAGGCTGTGAGGGTGGTGACATTGGAAAACGTACAAACGTTTGACTATAAAGAAACAGTAAGAGAAAAAATGAAAGATGTTGTGATGGAAAGGGCAAATCCACTGATTAAACAGGCACATGATATAGAAAAGACACTGGTAATCTCAGGCATTAGTGAATCCCAGGAGTCAACATGGCAGGGGAGACTTGAGCAAAATAAAGCTAGGGTTTTAGACCTGATACAGAAGCTTGGAGTATTATGTGGTACGAAGGATTTTGTAAGCATTCACCAACTTAGTAAATATTCTAGGGAGGGCAAGGAGAGATCAATAAAAGTAACCTTTGAGAGAGGGGATATATGTAGAAAATATTTCTTGCTGCTCACGTAATACTTGGTCAGAGAGTACTATTATAACTGTTGTATATAACCCACAAGGAACCAACATAGGCTAGAAGTTCATGAGAAAAGTCATATAGGTACTAATTGAAGTCATAAACTCAGTTGTTAACAATGCATGGGAGAGAAAATGTAGGATTTCGTTTATGGGAAATTTTAATCATAGAGAGATAGACTGGATAAATCTTGACCCACACAGTTGGGAGTGTGGATGGAAATAGCCTATATAAAAAAAAAAACTCACACAAAGTTTGTCCTCACCTCTCAAATCTGCAGGCAACTCGTCGATACTGGAGGGCCTAGGCTAGACAACCTCAGACGTCAATAAACAGCAGGCTGAAACTCTCCAGTAGCCTAAAGACCAGCCTACACTGCAACCACATATCTATCTTTCCCAGTCCTAATAATACCCAACTTCTAACCTAACATAGGAAACACAAAGCCACAACCACTACCTAATTATTAACAAGCAAATAAACCCATGTACTAATATACTAAAATAAACAGGAAACGAAATCAAGACTTATCCTAACATCAGCATCAGCTCCTCCAGACCTCGACATAACAACAGCAACTATAGCAATGACGATCACGATGCTCACCCCTCGACTTTCTACCCTCTCTTCCAATACTCCGACTTTATTCACATCACAAAAAAAGCAACCCGCCTCCCACTTCTCGCTCTGCCTACACACTCTCCCCTGAATTTGAATTCAACAACAAAGCCAAGTGGGAGGACGCCTCATCCTTCCACTTCTCTGAGGGGCCACAGCCTGCCCCTCCAGTTCATCTCCCGTGTGCTGTACATTTGTTGAACAGTTAGTGTCACTCTCACTGAATCCTATCAGCATAGGCTCCCCATCCTCAGTCTCATCCTCACCTTTGCTTCCCAGTCTCTCTGACCTCTCCTCTGTGTTCACAGTGCAATGCCTGAGATCCTTCACATGTCAGGGTATGCATTCCACTTCTGTCGCTTGGGGAGAGATCAGTTTTGTTACTCTTCCACACTCAAACTTCTTGAAGCACCTGTTTTGGGGGCCCTTAACCCACACCTCATCCCCTACCTTGCACCAGCAGTCACCACCTGGATCCTGCTCCTCAACTTCATCTACTCCCTTAATTCTTGCCAAATATGTGAACCAAATTAATGGGTGCAGTGTCTTCATTCACATCATTCAACAGAGTTATGTTGTACAAGTATACAGTTTCTCTGATATCACAGTGAGTTCTGGCAGCTATCCTCTTGATCGAATGATGAACTCTCTCGACTATGGAATCACTTTCTAGAACATATGCATATCAAAGCCACAGACTACACCCCCACTTACCGATGAAATCCTTCAACCTTTGACTCTAAAAATTGCTGCATTCTCAGTCAAGATCTCCCAAGGGGGCCCACGTTCACAAAACACCTTTGCTAATAATTGCATCATGGTCTCACAATCATCATAACGCAGTTCGTGCCACAAAGTGAAGCAACTTGGGCCACAATCAATGAGGGTGAGGTAGTGTTTTCCATTGTAGTGGGTTATATCCATTCCCAACTGTCCCCACACATCCGGCACAGTCAGACTACTGTGTGTCCACTTTTGAAGGGCAGGATCTATACTGCTACACTTCTCACAATTCTTACCAACTTCCTGAAGTTGTTTGTAGGCAACTTGTGGATGCACCCTCCTAGCAAAGTAAATTGTCTGTTCCATGCCAGGATGACCCATATTCTGATGAATGTTTCTTATCTTGTCTGGGTCAGGACAGTTTGCCACAGCACACACATCACCGCACTGACTATTCAACCACCTTGGTTACCCACGTCAAAGCATCGGAAAGATTGCATTTGCTAGGTACTAGCTCAAGGCTCAACTCTATGTTATACTCCTCCTTCAACTGGGTTATGACTTCCGTTTATGTGCATGCTATCTGATTCCCTCAACCATGATCTATTATCTACAATCATTCCATTCACCTGCAAAACCACGCCAATAGCTAGTGAGCTCGCATCATCCCCCAGATCCATCTCGGCACCCTCCACATTCCACCTTCCATAAGCCGGATAATTTTTATCTAATCTGCGATAGACCTCCTCCAACATGACATGAACATACTTCTCTCTGATCTCGTCCTCCCACCCTACACTATGAGTATTTGCTACTCTTTTGAGGTAAAAGGCCTCCACTCTCAACCAGCCGCAAACCAGCAAATGGCCAGTCAACTGACCACAAATTGAAAATATCACTCTCCTGGTCAGTGCATCTGGTATTCCCTCTAATTTATTGTCTCAACACCAGTTGAGCTGGCCCTTTCTTTTTTTTCTGGATCACCCTGTACCCTCATGCATTGAACATGCACCCCAGCTGATACCTTTTCCGGGCTCTTTCATGCTAAACCCCACTTTTGTAGATGCTTAATGAGTCGACTGCATGCCACACCACTTTCATCTATATAAATGTCATCCAAATATGCTGATGTGTGTCGCTTGATTTCAGTATCCTGATCAAACACCGCTGTCAAAATTCCTGACATTATTAGTGGCACAACGTTCAACCTGAACCCAAGCCGTTCCTCAATCCTTTAAACATCACTGTCTGATACGCCCACAGACTTTCGTCCACGTGAATCTGCAAATATGCCTTCCTCAAATCAACAATGGCTGTATTGCTCCCCATCCTGCGCACACACATCCGCCATACCCGTAAAAGCATCCACGCAAGAATTCAGCTCCCTGTAATTGAGAACCGGCCACAATTTTTTCTTGTTCTTCTGGTTCACTGCCAGAAGAGGTATCAAGCCACAAGGGGGGCCATGTTTTTGCTCATTGTGCAGCACGAGCCATGCATCCTTAAACTATTGTTGTAATTCCTACTCATACTCCTCTTGATCATGTCATGGGACTTCATACTATACCGTTATGTTCTTAAGATTAGATTCCTTTCCCTCCAACCATAACCAAGTAACCACCCAACGAAATCCATCAAACATTGCTTTGATGTCCTTCTTGTCTACCATTATGACTGGCTTTTCTTACTTACACACAGACATACCAGCCAAAGACTCTGTTCTATTTCCTATCGTTATCTTTTTTGTCAACTCTATAGCTACTCCCCCCAGTAACTCAATACCTTCATTCCAAGGATGAAAAATTCAGCAGACAACAATCAACGACTATCGCCTTCACTCTTGCCTCATTGCCTCCATGACCTATGTTGACAAACCCCTCTCTTCTCAAGGAACCTCTTGGCCACTAATTCCAATCAGGCCAACATCTCGCCTCCTCCAATCTCAACACATCCTCTCCTCAACTATATATCTAGTGCATCCAATGTCCACGAGCGCACTCACCTGCATTCCGTTTACAGTTATCTCAGTCACAGGCAGTGCCTCTTTCATTCTTGGAGAAAGAAGCTGGCGCTAATGGCTTTTCCTTGTTGGAATTTAAATCCCAGTCTTTTGTTTATGACCAGGTTTATTGCATCTATAACACACATGAGACTCAATAAATGTGGTAGATCCGCTTTCTGACTCTGCATGCAAAGTCGACGGGCAATCACACGGAAAGTTATTTGGTTTTCCACAATTAAAAGATAGTTGCGGTTTTACCTTATGCTGAAAATCAGCACGTCATGATACCTTCTCTTTATCATGGTCTCCACCTCTACCAAAAAATACAGTGTCAGTATTAGAGTCCTCAATCAGAAGTATTCTTGCCCTTTTTACAATCTTACTCAAGCCCATGCTCTCAATACGCACACCTGCCCTAAGCGCCAGTTTCGCACAATCAAGTAATCCAGTAACAAAAGCGCACGACAATAGCTTCTCATTACTGCAATCAAACAGCGAGTTCAAATGTTTCATGTTGGCTAAATACACATCGAAACTCTCTCCTTCATTGATATGGTGCTTAGTGAACTTGTCATAAGCTGTAAATGAATCTAATCCAAATGCAGATTTCAGTGCCTCTATTACTGCTTCTGCATCTCTCTTGTCATCATCACCTAACTGCTGATACACTGAAAAAGTGCCCCTGATCAGCCGCAACGGGAATAGCACAGACAAATCACAAATTTTTCTAATCCTACACACTAGCTCGACTTTATATAACCACATCTTTACTGCCATCATACTCCTCAATTAACCGCAAATCTGTAGACTCCATTATTAGCCTATATCCTACTAACCTATTCTCTCTTACACACGACTTAAGCCCGGATAGCTTGTGGACGGAAATAACCTACATAAAAAAAACTCACACAAGGTTTGTCTTCACCTCTCAGATCCACAGACAACTCGTTGATACTGGAAAGCCTAGGATAGACAACCTCAGACATCAATAAACAGCAGACTGAAACTTTCTGGTAGCCCAAAAGATCAGCCTACACCGCAGCCAAATATCTATCTTTCCCAGTCTTAATAATACCAAACTTCTAACCTAACATAGAATATACAAAGCCACAACCACTACCAAATAATAAACAAGAAAATAAACCCACGCACTAATGTACTAAAATAAATAGGCAACGAGATCAGGACAATCCTAACACAAGCGTCAGCTCCTCCAGACCTCAACACCACAACATCAACCATAACAATAATGATCACGATGCTCATTCCTCGACTTTCTACCTTCTCTCCCAAAACTCTGACTTTATTCACATCACAAAAAACGCACAAGGGAATTTCCTACACCAACATTTACTGAAACCAATAAGGACCAGGGATGGGGATGGCCAATTGCTGTTTGGTCTAGTATTCACAGATAATGTGTTGGATATTGAAAAAAAAATGAATATGAACCACCAATTGGAATGAGTGACCAATGTGGAAAGTAGAGGACTGAAGACACGAGGAGGAACTATCCAAAAGGAGATTACATCAAAATTAATGAGCTTTTTACAGTTATTGATTGGAAGACCTTAATTAACAACAAAATTGTACAAAAATATGTACGACATTTCTTGTAAGGAATATGGAAAGATAGTAGTTTGTTGCATACCTTTTCCCCAAAATAAGAGTTATATATGCCAGAGAGAAATGGTTCAATAATGAGTGTAAGAGAGCTAAGGAGTAGAGATACAAAAGGTAGAAAAGGTATAGGAGGAGAAAAAGTATAAATGCCTGGCAGACCTATAAAAGAGCAAGAAATTATTACCTAAGTAGAAGAAGAGAGGCAGAGACGGCCTATGAAAAGAATATAACCAGGAATGCTAAAGAAAATCCCAAACTTTTCCACAGTTTCATCAGAGGAAAACAGAATGTAAAAGAACAGGTTTTAAAGCTAAAGAGAGCGGATGGAAGCATAACTGAGATGAATGAAGTGATCTGCAAAGAATTGAACAAGGTATTTCATTCAGAAATTGCAGCACAAAATACCCCACTCCCTCAGATTGCAAAAAATAGAAGCTCATGGGCTGGTATTAGAGAACATCATCTTTTTAGCCATAGAGATCACCGGAATCAGGGGAAAGTCCAAGATGATGGAAACAAGCGAATGTGGTACCTATCTTCAAAAAGGGAAGGAGGGGAAACAGCTCTAAACTATAGACCTGTTTCCTTGACCAACATAGTCTGCATATTCATAAAGAAATTACTAACATAACACATATTTCTTTACTTGGAATCCTCCAACTTTTTGCCAGTGAGACAACATAGCTTCAGAGAAGGTAGATCAATAGCAACAAACTTATTAGAATTTTATGATGAGATAAACCGAGTCTTACAGGAAAGAGAGGAATGGGAAGATTGCATATTCCTAGACTTCCAGAAAGCATTTGACACGGTCCCACATGGGAAACTTATTAAGAAGCTGCAAGCAATGCTGAGAAAAGGTGGATATGTCTTGAAATGGATAAAAACATACCTAGAAGGAAGGGAACAGAGGGTTAGAGTAAGACACTCAATATCTGAATGGAGAAGAGTTTGTAGCAGAGTTCCACAGGGTTCAGTTTTAGGGCCGCTTTTGTTCCTTGTATATGCAAATGACCTACCAGAGTCTGTAAATTCATTCATGAATATGTTTGCAGATGATGCAAAGACTGTAAAGAAAGCAAGAGACGAGAACAATGGTAGAGAACTTCAGGAGGCTCTAAATAGTCTGCATGAGTGGTCAGAAAAGTGGCTAATGATATGCAATACTTCTAAATGTAAGGTAATGAGAATGGGTACATGTGCAAGAGGACCCAAGCTTGACTACCAAATGGCAGGAGCAGAACTTCAAGAGAAAGAGAACGACAGAGATCTAGGAGAAAATATATTGGCAAATTTGTCTCCAGATATGCATATAAATGGCATAGTAAGGGCAGCATATGCTTCTTAGCAAATGTAAGGGTAGCCTTCAGGTACATGGACAAGGAAATGTTCAGAATTTTTATGTAAGCTACGTGAAGTCAAAGGTTGAATATGCAGCCCCCTTCTGGAATCCACACCTGAAAAAGCACTTAGTTAAGCTGGAAAAAGTTCAAAGACATGACACGAAACTGTGCCAGAAATACGTAAATCACAGTTATGAGGAGAGGCTGAGGGAATAAAACTTACCATCACTCGAAGCTGGAAGAATTAGAGGGACATGGTGACGTTTTTTAATTTCCTTCATTGTTATGACAGAGTGGATAGGAGTCGATATTTCGATATGGTTGATACTAGAACTAGAGGTCATAGTTTGAAGCTTCTAAGAAAATATCTTTGCAGGATATAAGGAAGTACTTTCTTAATGTAATAGTAGTTGATGACTGATATTGGCTAAGCGAGAAGGTAGTTAACTCAATCCATAGTTTTAAGGACAAGTATGATTAGTATCACTAAGTACAAAATAGAACAGACCAGAAGACGAAGGTTTCGATTTGGGGTTCTTTCCCGTAAACACAATTAGGTAATTACACCCAAGACATAAGTAAAGGAGAACAGAGAAAACAGAGGACATCAAGTTCATAGGAAATACTCTTGAGTTGACATTCAAAGCATTTGTTTTAAGGTGCTAAAAATATTAACCCTCAGGAAATGCTAAGGAGCATTTTTTTTCCATTTGATTATGAGGTCAGGCCTCCTTAATTAATATCTCTCACAAGCAGAAATATCCCTTTCTATATCTCATTCACTAGCAACTAAGAAAATTTTTTTCAAACTTTGGGGATTTTTTTCCCCTAGGAATTTGCTACTCCCATTTCTACGTCTTATGGGGATAGGGTTCCTCATATATATATATATATATATATATATATATATATATATATATATATATATATATATATATATATATATATATATATATATATATATATATATATATATATATATATATATATATATATATATATATATATATATTTATATATATGTATATATATGTATATATATGTATATATATATGATATATATATATATATATATATATATATATATATATATATATATATATATATATATATATATATATATATATATATATATATATATATATATATATTATGATTGTGACACCAGGACGGGCCAAAAAAAAAAATAATAAAACAGCCCTCATCGAGCCTGTGTACGAAGAATACATAAAGTAAAGAGAGACAGAGATGATGAATGTAATGACTTGTCAGATGTGAAGGGATAGGTAATAGAGATTCAGAGATTGTGACTGTGGGAAAAGAATGGAGAATACCAATAATGGGTGAATAGAACGATAAATAGATAACAAAAGAGGAAGTACGTTTAGCATTGAGAGCAATGAAAGCTGGTAAAGCACCAGGAATAGATGGATGTTAGGTAGAATGATTGAGAAAGGTGGGGAGGCATTAGTAGCACGGCTGATTAGATTGTTGAATGTATGTTTTAGGAAAGGAAGGGTCACAGTTGATCAGAGGAGTGCATGAGTAGTGTCACTTTATGAAGGGAAAAGAGATAAGTATGAGTGTAGTAGTTTTAGAGGAATTAGTTTGTTGAGTTTAGTTGGTAAGGTACATGGAAGAGTGTTAAATAAGAGAATTAGGAATGGTACTGAGAGACTGACTGGGGAAGAACAGTGTTGGTTCTGGAGAGTGTGGATCAGGTGTCTGTGGTAAGACAGGTGTGTGAGAAGTTCTTAGAAAAAAGTTGGGATATTTTTTGGGCCTTTAAGGATTAGAGAGAGCATATGACAGGGTTGATAGAGAGGTGTTGTGGAGTGCGTTGTGATTGTATGGAATAAGGGGAAGTATACAGTATATATATATATATATATATATATATATATATATATATATATATATATATATATATATATATATATATATATATATATATATATATATATATATATATATATATATATATATATATATATATATACAGAAGCCCCCTACTTATGAATAACCAAGATATGAACATTCACAGATAAGAAAAAAAAACCTACTCATCATCTACCCATGTATTAATACGTGAATTATTGTAGTGAACTGTATTATTACACTATTATTACTATATTAAAGTTCATTAATACTGTATACTTTATGTTTTATATAGTAGTTAAGTGTCTTTGGCAAAAATACTATACAGTACTGCATATGTATATGCTGTACAGCACGTATTTTTTTCCAAAGTACAACTTAGATTGTTGTAAAGTTAGCAACGGGTTGCTTGTTATTTCTTCATCACTGAATAAAAAAAAAAAAAATAAACTTTATTTCCATTTTACAATGGGTATTCGTCAGCCAGGACAAGCCCCAACCCCCCACTGTGATGTCCACCCACAGCAGTTCCTGCCAGTAAACAGCTTAAACTCTCGGTAGTTAGCCCTTATTTATTCATATATATATTAAATATATATATATATATATATATATATATATATATATATATATATATATATATATATATATATATATATATATATATATATATATATATATATATATATATATATATATATATATGAATAAATAAGAAGGCTAATTCTTCCTTATTCAGTAATGAAGAAAGAACAAGCAACCCGTTGCTAACTTTACACCGATCTAAGTCCTCGGTTTTGTGTCCGATCTTTATTTTTCTCCCTTAAATCCTCATTCGCATTGGCCTTCCTCTTTTAATAGCTATGACTAAAAACAATATTATCAATTACAGGGGAAAATTAGAAAATATAAGAAAAATTCAATTAAAGGAAATTGAAGACTATACAAACACCGAATGGAAGCGTTCTCTTCACATTAGATAAAGTTTTTAATACAGTCTCTAATCACACGTATAGATGTTGAATTTTATTAAAAAAAATCTCGTTTTAATGTTATTAACATGATTTTTGAATCATTCTTTGAGAGAATATAAATAAATCAAACATCTTTACTTATCATTGAAGAGAACAGAGCTATTTGAGTTTCTACTTGCTACTCTAATTTGACATTCCAAACTTCGAAAACCGAAAGCTGTGTGAAAATTCGATTAATATTTGGCTACAGTATTTCAGTTATTGTTGGAGGTGACACCATGTCAGAGGTCGAGGGTAATGAGGATAAGGACACCCAGGGTGAATCTACAAAGTTAGACTATGACCAAGAATCGAAAAAAGGAGAACTTTGTGTCAAAGTTATTTGCTTAGGAGACAGTGCTGTTGGCAAATCCAAGTATGTCTATATTCATAATTATTTTGATACTGAATGTTTATAACGATTTTGATACTTAAAATGGATTCTTGCCACTAGTGTGCGCAATATATCTGCGTTAAACGTTAATGTTCTCTCCTGTTTGGAATAAAAAGCCTTTAATAGCGGGATAACAATGTAAAAGATTGTCTTTAGGTGTTTTACATCATTCTTAATGTATTAAGAACTTTGGGGTGTTAAAGTAAACATATACCTTTTCCTGTCACACCCCCTGTTAGAAAAAAAATCTCTTGAAATTTATTATATATTAGGTTAGTTTACTCCAGTTAAGAAACGGAGTTCATTATAGATTTTTTTTTTTTTAAGAGGTGTTTTAGATATACTTTCTGTGTTTTTGTGTTTTCATTTTGCTCGTTTGTGGAGTTTAAGTGAATATTTACCCACCAAACGTTGTTGCTATTTGCTATTGTATGTATCATTATTAATCCCCATTATGGGATTATCCAAGACAGGTTCGAGGTAAGGAATTAAGTCTGGATTCTTTTCCTAGTACCTGACGGTGGGCTCGATCGTGGGTCTTTCACAGTCGAGCACTCTATCCCTTGTGCTACTGCGGAACCTTAGCTGGCTCCTCTTCTGAGTTGCTTGCTGTCCTCGACTGATTTGTAGTTCTGGAAAGGTGGACCCACGTCTCTCCAGGACCTGTTTTAAGAGTAAAAATTTTGTGTACTGGTTCATGTAGTGGGCAAATACTGATAGAGAAAGTAATTAAATGAGAAGAGAACGAAGGAAGCGAATAAAAAATTGTTAAATAGTGTCAGAAATGCGTGAAACAGATTTCTTATTGGATATTTGACTAATTGAAAATTATATTGTTGGAGGAGTAAATTTTCTGTTACCTTTATAGATTGTTAGTCTTATGGAGGAGGTATTTGGAAAACTGTAAAATGTTGTAAAAGTATTATGTTGAGTTGGAAGATAGACTCTGTAATAGAATGAAAGCATATGGCTATACATATTTGCTTATACATAGGAAAGAATGGGATAACGACTACATTCATGCTTAGCATCACTAGAGCTCTTAAAGGTCTTAAGTGAATGTTATTTTATTGAGAGAGATGAAGCCAGGGAAGGTAGAGTTGTAGCAAGACTATATTTAAAGAAGGTGAACTAGTGTTTGAGGATTTTTTGTTTGTTTGGAAATTTAGGAACTTATAAATATTGTTTAATGTATAAGAATGGTTTTTATAACATATTAAAAACGATGTAATGAATGCTGCTTAAGTGTGGAGAGCTAATTGAATTAAACATAGAATGGAAGAGGTATAAGATTTATGCTTAGTAAATGTTGATGAGAATATGCTGTGATGTATATGGAAGTGTAAACCAAAATGCCGATCAAACTTCGGAGAGAAAGAGTTTTTTTAAGTAGTAGTACCCAGTGGCAGTAAGGGTCTTGTGAACTTAAATAAGACTGTCCAGGACAGTTTGATGTCAAGTCTTCCTTTAGTTACGGTTCTCTCTATGCCTAGATCAACACCGAATATTCTTGGATATTCGATACACATGTCTTATTATCCCTTCACATCTGACAAGTCATAATGCTCCCCATCTCTGTTTCTGTCCATATTTTCTTCGTCCCCAGGCCTGATGAGGGTAGATTTATTTTTTAGGCCCGTCCTGGTGTCACAATCATAAAAAAAGAAAAAAAAATATTATTATTGCAGGTGTAGATGGCTGTGTTCTTGTAAGATAAATTGGTCGGTTTTAAATGATAGAGTAGATGTTGGTGAACACCATATACTGTATATGTATCCCCTTTTTCTCCCCTGAAAACTTTTTATGAGTAGTAAGCTGGTGATGATGCATGTAGCTGTTGCTTTGCAGATTACTTTCCAGTTTTAGAATGAACTCTTTAGTGACATAGAAAACCATACAGCTTCACTATGCATAATTTTCAATGTAAAGACAACCTTATAAGTATTAGTTGGTACTCTTTACAGTATATTGGTGTATCACTTAGCTTCAGATTTTCCCATATTGCCACTAATTTCTCATGAAGTGTTTTTTCCAGATATTAAATGGTATTGGGCTTAGCACTGAGCAATTTTTTACAAACTGATGGAAATCAAATTTTTTCTCACAATATACCCTGGCATCTCTTTCCACCTTCATTGCAGTTACCTATCACTTCTGCATCTAATATGAGGAGTGTGTTAATTGGTTTGTAAGGACATTTTAAATTAGGTATAATACAAAGCTCTCTCTTATTATTATACAGTTCTACTGGCCTTGGCGGAGTATCATGTACTGTCTATATTATGTTGCTTACTGATATAAAGTCTTTAATACCTGATCTGCATTGTCTGAATTGCATAAGAGACCTTATCGTAATTCCATTTATTTTTAGTGTAGCTTTAGATTTTTTTCAGTGTTGTCTTAAAAACAGGTAAAATTGAATGTGGAGCTATTAGCTCATTATATTACATATTTCATTGAAAAATGGAAAGGGATTTCTCAGTGGGCAAGCAAAAATTGGTTAGTTTTTGTAGAACACTAATAACTGCTGTCTACTAAACTTTGCAAATCTTAATAAATTAGGTTATTGTAATTGAAAATATAGCATACGATTGAACACTTTTGAAGAATGGATATTCTTATTTAGGCTTGTTGAACGGTTTTTAATGGATGGGTATCAGCATCAGCAGCTCTCAACCTATGCCCTGACGTTGCACAGATACCGTACCAAGCTACAAGATAAAGATATTTTGGTTGGTAAGAATTTTAATATATTTTTATCATTCAAGTCGCATCGTGTTTAGTAATATGGCATCTTTTAGCTGTTGGTCTTAGCTTGGTTTCCTTAGACCGTAGGGTATTGATTGCAGTTTAAGAATAATTTGAATGTTTATTTTTCTTCTCTTTATTGTAGAGCAGTATAATGTTCATATTTATATATTACGGCACAATTTTAATTTCATTTATATGTTGATTTACTGATGCATTTTGTCATTTTATTTGATATTTGAACATTTAGGTGTCTTTCATTGGAAATATAGTTTACTATATTGTAAAAGTAAATGCAGTTTCATATGTAATTAAGTAGAATGCATCAAAATTGGAATTATTTCTGTATTGTGTCATACATAGATATTGTTTATATGATTTTCAGATTTCTGGGACACTGCCGGACAAGAGAGGTTCCAGACTATGCATCCATCATATTATCATCAAGTAGGTGTCATAATGCACAATGAATAACAAAACATTTCAAAAGGATAGTTTCAGCATGTTGTAAAACAGCTACTTTTTGTTCTTGGAAAGAGATTTTAATATTAATATCTTTTAATTTAATTCATTTATCATCTCTGTTTCGGGTAGATGTTTATACTAGTGGATATAGGGAGGAAATCTACATCCTCTTCCTTATGTAGCATGGAGGAATAGTTGTATGGTTCTAGGGATGGCAAATCCTCCTCCTGTGAAATTCTCATTTTACTTTTAATTACATTTATATTATCTTTTCTAACATTTGTAATCAACCTGATAGTTTTACTCCTCTTGCTAAAGAATATATGTACAGTAGCAAATGAGAGGTGACACTGTTCAGTGTAGAGATATGCATTTGTGAGATAGTGGAAGGAAATGAGAGCAAGACTAATCTCAGTAAATATAAGAGTAAGAACAAAGGACTGTTACTTAAAGGTGCCAGTGGACTTGGTAGTGAGGAGAGCAGTGAAAACAGAAAATAGTGTTGAACAGAATGTAATGAACTCTTAGTTGGTGGTGAGGGGAAAGGAAAAGAAGCCGTTTTGTAATGATTTATAAAGATTTAGAAATTAATTTTATTCTGTAAATAGATATCTTGCTATACCAGAAGAAAACAAAAGCAGGGACTGGTATATTAATCTTAGTGCAGAGAGACAATTTAGTGATAGGACTTACCCATTTTAGGAAATGCAAATCGTATCTATACTTAGATGAGTAGGGTGAATTAACCCACTACATTGCTTGACATTATTATGGTAAATAGAAAATAAAGGATAGGATGCCAAGGTATACAGAATATGTGGTACATGGTGTAGATACTTGTGTATCAGACCATTCCCTGGTGAAGATGGTGAAAATAGGTAAGCTGGAAATAAAAAGAAGACAGGGAGGTGTTGTGTAAGGAGGCTAAGTAAAAAGGTGAATAAGCAAAAGAAGACTCAATAAGAGATTGTAAAGGGAGACTTCTTATAAGAGCAATTGAAAAATGAAGGAAAAAGAGGAATGTAAACTCTTGAGAAGGACATTTTGAGTGGAATGTGCAAAAGTAGAATATTGAATGAGGAGATTTGGAAACAGAAAATTTAGGGGATATGAATGGTAGAAGGGAGAAAGTAGTGAATTAGTGACTGGGTAAGGAGCATTTTATATTAGGCACCAACAAAAGCAGAGTCTAGAATCAAGGATGGGATAAGAGGAAATGCAGAGAAGTTAGAGATTTGAATAGAATGGTGGGTGAGAAATTGAAAGATAATAAGAATAACAATTTGATAGGAAGAGGGAAAGCCAGTAAGAGTAGGAAGGAGATATAGTGAAGGGGACTGTTGGATTGGTATCAGTGGATCAGAGTGAAGGTCAGTAGAGTTAGAGGGGATATTATTTAGAAGTTAATAAATGTAGAAGATTGATTGATGGAAGTGATGCATTCAGAAAGAGAAGGAATGCGTGACCTTAGGAGCAAGGAAATGTAGAAAATAAGGAGGGGGGAGATCAGATATCTAAAGAAGACAAAAGTAGAGAATTGTATCTGATAATATTCAGTGTCATTACTTTGTTCGTGAAGAGGTGGTGGAGAATTGGTTTTCTAGGTTTATAAATGTTTGCTTTGAGGAGGAAGAATTACTGGTGAACTGGCAAAGAATATGCAAAATAAAGCAAGAACTACGAACAGATCACAAACGAACCACACAGCACGGGCACTAATGCAGAACTTAGAGCGGGCGAGTGGGAAACATGGTGGCTTGGCCAACACATGCGTGTTCGTGGGTCGGGGTCATTATTTGTTCAAAATTTTGTTCTTTGATACACACGTTCGTGGGTCAGGGTCACCACTGTCTTTTACATAAAGTAGCTTTTTCAATAAGTATAATATTCGAACCAACGTCTGAAGCAAGATTGTCCTGTAAATGCAGTATGCAGGGTTTTAGGAATCTAAAGTTTGGAATGTTATTCTCTTGAGATAATGAAACTTATTTACTAATTTATTCCTGGGTATTGTGTTTTGTATTATTGACTTCATGCTTTTTAAAACTTATCTTTTTCAAGTATAATACATACAAGCTTCTTATTTTTCAGGCACATGCTGCAGTTTTAGTGTTTGATGGAACTAGGAAAGTTACTTACAAAAATCTTCCTATATGGTACAAAGAACTTCGGAGTCATCGACCAGAGATTCCCTGCTTTTGTGCTGTTAATAAAATTGATGGTAGGTAATTGCTTCTGTTTCAAAAGTTATTCTACCATTTATTAAGGCATACTGATTCATATCATAATCATACTTTCATGTACAGTTATTCTACCATTTATTAAGGCATACTGATACATATCATAATCATACTTTCATGTACATAGCAATTAGAGTTTGATTTGCACTTGCCTTTAACTTATTAGTGTCAGTGTTTACCTTCTCTATAAGGTTACTGTGTATATATTATGTATTATATGTAAAAACGGTAAAAAATTCTTATATTACTGGGTCCTACAGACTTATAAATAATCATCACCTAGCAGCTGGGTTGTTCCAAAATGTTGACAGTTAGACAGTTTAAACATTGTTTGATTACTATATTTGCATAAACTCTTCTGTAACTGAACAGCTGGGTATTCATATGGACCTGTCCAACAATACAATAAGCCTTCCTCATTCTAAAAACTCACTATAAAAGCATCTACAGTTGAAGTAAAAAATCTCCTGGAGAAAAGAACTTGTCAACAGTAGTGATTGCTACTAATAAAGTAGCCTTGACTGAACCTGTACGCCATGGCTGCATGATAGAGATCTCCAACCCAATGTTCGTCAAATCCATGAAGCTCTTTTTTCGCATAAGACCTTGAAAACGTCTCCTAACTCCGACATGGTAAATTGATAAAATGCTAGTGCTCTTGGAATATAGGCTCTTCATCTCCTGGGCATCTCATTTCAACATTCGGGTCAGTGCTGTTTTCCTCACCCTCCTAGTCTTAGCATGCACAATTAGTGCATTGGCTGCCATTAGATGAGAAAGACATATTTGTCAAGGAACTTCCAGATAGTTCTCTGTCAGTTCAGTTTTATTCAACCTTCTTGGCAAAGCATGAATCGCCCACACATTGCAAGAAGCCAGTCATAATTAAACCCATCCAAGAGAGTGATCTTTGCCCAGTTGATGCCTTAATATCTGCTCTTAATACAAGACATCTTTTCTGTATTTTAACCATTATACAGGGGGGGGAAGTTATTAAATGCATATGCCTCTAAACTCCTATACTCCCCTCTCTCCTCCCATGCACATTGTAAAGTTATTTCCCATGACATTATGAAATTCCACTTGATAGTTTCTCATATGATTTTTGTAGTTACTAGTTAAAGTACATTTGTGTTAGTAAAAAAAATTGCATTCCATAAATAAGTAAATAAAATAAGAATATTGAGATCGTGATGTTCTGGTGACTTGTGCACGTCATTCATTTTGTTTAATAGAGATCAATGTGTTTATCCTCTGTGCCTGTACTTTATTCCCACATCTCTGTGTACAGATAAATTTACTACTAAGTATTGATAGGTGGCAATTGTTTCCTTTCTCTCTCGATATTACTACTTGTTTATGTTCACCAAGTATTCCCACAAGTATGTGTAGTGTTTAATTTCTTCTTGGATATTTACGGGTGACTGATATTACTTCTATTCTCTTGCTATTACTTCTTCTTTTCATAGCCCATTTTTACTTTCCATTTTAGTCTCTCTGTATGACATACAAATATACACCTTTGTACTGCTTTACATTGCAGACCAATTTGGTAACTTAACCTGCTCATCTGAGCCACCCCAAGAGAGAGAACCTCTTGAATGGCTGCATGGAGACTCAGATAAATACTTTTTCGCCTTCAGTGCGCATTTATTGAGCCCGGTGATTAGAGGAGTGCATGTATAGTCCCACTCTGAGCGGAAGGGAGGTAAATCAGAGTATAGTATTGTTAGAGGAATAAATTTGTCAAGTATTGTTTGTGAGACATATGGGAGAGTGTTCTTTGAGAGAATTAGGAGATCAACTGAGATGATGAATGGGGAAGAACAATGTGGGTTTCGGAGAGGAAGAGTCTTTCTGGATCTTATGTTTGTGGTAAGACACATGTGTGAATAATATATACAGTAGAATAGAGATGTTTTTGTGGCATTCATAATTTTTATACACATCTGTTAACTCAAGGTACTCTTCATTTTCTAGGAAAGCTATATTTCTGTTCACTGTATTACCATCTTACTTATTAGTTCAATTATCCTCTTACTTATTAGTTCAAGTATATGTCTACATATAAGTGTACCCTTAGTTTTGTAAAAGACTAGCCATTGACAAATGGACATAATGTTTGTTTGTTTGACAGAGGAACGTTGTGGAGTATGCTGTAAGTGTATGGAATAAGAGGAAGTCATTAGATATTGTCAAAATTTTAACTTCCGAAGTAAGTGTGAAATTCTGAGGTGAATGTTGTGTCAAGGTTGTGTTGCTCAGTATGTAAATATTCGTACTGAGTTTGAAGGAAATTTGATACAGAAGTTCAAAGCAATAGTTTTGTAACCAGTGTGAGTGAATGGAAGAGTAAAGGCAGTGAATCAGTAGGTATTTGCTATTGACACTGTGATAGTGGCAGATTTGTTGAGAAACTGAAGCACTAAGTGACCTGAGTATTTATGGGTGAGTGTGAGACATGGTAATTACAAATACATACATGCTTACATATACACATGCCTCATTCCCCTTTGTATTAATGTAAATTATGACGTTCTGAAATATACAAGGAATGTTGGTTGCAGCAACTTGAATGGGAAAGAGAATAATGAGATGCTTAAGGAAATGGAGACTTTTAAGGTTCTGGAGTCGCATGTAATAGTTTATGGAGGAATAGATGCAGAGGTGATTTACAGAGTGAAGGAAAGGAATATATATATATATATATATGTAGGATAAAAAGTGTGATGAGAAATTGGTATTAAGTAATTAATGCAAAAATAGAGGTTGTATGATAGAGTAGTTGTACTTACACCATTGTAAAGATTCACTTGGAATGTAAGAGAGGATATAGAGAACAGATGATGTAATGGAGATGAGGTGTTTGAAAAGTCTGATGGATGTTGCAAGATTGGATTAAGTGAAAAATGGGGAGGTGAGGTAGAGAACAAGCTTCAGAAGAAAACTGTCCTAATAGTTGCACCATATAGTGCATAGGTAGTTTTGCCTTAAGGAAGAATAGATCAGAAATAACTAATAAGATTGTGCCAAGAGCCGGAATGGAGTAAGACCTAAAGAAAGCATAAATGAGATGGATGGATAGGTTTAGATTGTGAATTGATGATGTGGCTAAATGGATTTTCAAATACCTGTTTTGTCCTTCAGAATGGGATGGGTGTGGCTGCTGGGGTTGCCGTAAGACAGTGGGGGTAAAGCAACTATGACTGTCAGCACCCACATCAGATGAACTGTGTCATGAGTACTCTTTGTAACCTTACCTAGATGGCATGGTGTAGGGAGGGGGTAGTGGCTACCTTTTGTTCCAAAGATGCGAACATGTGAAGGTGACACAGTGTGTGGTTTGACTCAGACATACCCATTCATAAAGCTGTATCATTATTATTATTATTTTTTCCCTATTTTCAGAAAATGAAGATATAGCTGGAAAAAGCTTCGCATTTCCTGAAAAAAATAATATTCCTCTGTATTATGTATCAGCTTCTAATGGTACTAATGTTGTCAAAGTAAGTAGGAATTATAAATTTCAGTGAGAATTCATCTTTAGCACATTTGAAAGGTATTTGGTATCTTTACATTATATATTCCAGAATACTTAAACTTCCATCTTGTAGTCCCCATCATTTGGCTTTTTCATAAGTTACTTTTCATTAATGACCTAACTTTATGTTCATGCTCACTTGAATGCTTTATTTGAATATATTGATGTCTATAAGCATGAAAATCCAATAAGATTGAATATTTCTGCTTTTTGTCGTCTATTCAATATGATGTGTCTGCTTGACTCCTTTTACTAACGAAGTTCTCTTCTCTTTACAGCTGTTTAAAGATGCCATCAACTCCGCTTTTGAATATAAGAAGAACCCAACTGATTTCACAGATCAGATTATGGAGGAATTAGAAATAGACATGAACATATGAATCATATGTTTGGTCCTATTCCCCCTCCCTAACAGCTATGAGAATAGAGACTGCTCCTTAAAGCTTCTACAACTTTGAGTCAACCCTTATGAGCTCTTAATTTTTATGATCCAATGCACAATGATTAAATCAGCTTGACATGCATCTAAGTACCTGTTAACTGGAGCTCTTATTCAGAAGCAATAGAACGCCAATATATAGATGCTACTACACTCACCTTTGATAACAAATGTTGTTACTCTTTGACGCGTTTTTTGCTTCTTTACTGTACTGTTGAAAAATTGCAGCTTTCTATTTCATTCATATGTTGATAATTTTGTGATAAGTATGATTCTTATGCTTGCGTTTTATGGTCGGTATATTTAATGAGAGAAGAACACAAACTTGAAGTTATATATATATATATATATATATATATATATATATATATATATATATATATATATATATATATATATATATATATATATATATATATATATATATATATATATATATATAAAATAAGTACAAACTGTTAGCATACAGCACTAAATAGTAAGGAAGCCCATCAGTGAAACAAAACTTATAAAACAATGCTATATTTCGGATCCTAACTGGATCCCTTCTCAAGCACAACTGAGAAGCACAGTTGTGCTTGAGAAGGGATCCAGTTAGGATCAATTCAAATCAAAACATTTATTTCCATTTTGTACAATGGTTATTCAGCATTAATAGTAACTTATAAGTAGACATGTAATTAAACTAATAAATAAGAGGGTTAGACATATAGTTAAATTAAATGTAGCTTTCATAGAAAATAATAATGCTGTAATAAAAATGTTAATAATAAAGTAGTAAGTATGCCACTAGATACAGGATCGTTATTATCGGCATCATTTCCATATTTGTTTCCTTATAATGAGAATAATTAGTTCTTAATGAGCAGCAACTATTTGTCCAAAAGAAAACTATATAGTTTGCCTTTGAAAGCTGTGAAGGAGGATGCATTTTTAAGATGCTCTGGAATATTATTCCAGAGTGTTGGCCCTTTGATAGTGATCATCTTTGAACCTGCTTCTGTGTTTGTTCTGTGAATAAAGAGCTCACTGCTCTGTCTTGTGTTGGTTCCCCTTATATCCCTGACTGTTTTTAAATCAAATAGCCAGCTAGGATAATGATGGTCCAAAATCCGAAATATAGCATTGTTTATAAGTTTTGTTTCACTGATGGGCTTCCTTACTATATATATATATATATATATATATATATATATATATATATATATATATATATATATATATATATATATATATATATATATATATATATATATAAACACAGTGTTCCCCCGGTTATTCGCGTTTCTTGGTTCGCGTTCTCACTGTATTGCTTGCTTGCTTTCTTTCTTTCTTTCTTCTTTCTTTTCTTTTTTTTTTTTTTTTTTTTTTTTTTTTTTTTTTTTTTTTTTTTTTTTTTCTCACACACACACACACCAGGATGGGCCAAAAAATTTTAAAATAAAACAGACTTTATCAGGTTGTAAAGAGAAACAGAGATGGAGAGTGTAATGACTGGTCAGATGTGAAGGGATTATAAAAGTTATGTAATGAATATCCAGCTCTCTGCTGGGTTTTAATATACCTCTGCATTACTTTCATGATGTCTATTCCAATAATTCTGCTTAGATATTATTATTATTATTATTATCATTGGCAACAATAATTTTCCTTTGATAATGATTGTGGAGATTATTATCATCATCATCATTATTATTATTATTAAGGGCTCATCATTGTTTGTACATCTGTTGGTTTATTTACTTTTAATAACTGTGTAAAGTGCCCCTCCTTAGTTGGCTGGGACAAAGAGAGTGTGGGGGGTTGGGTAGAATAGAATGTTGGAGAGAGAGAATCTTTAAGTAACTCTTGTTCATTCAACCAAAACTACATTATTTATAGTAAAAATAATGGTTTAATTACGAATTCGTAATAATAATGATGATAATAATAATTCCCCAATCATCATCAAAGGAAAATTATTGTTGCCAATAATAATAATAATAATAATAAGACCTAAGGAGAATTTTTAGAATAGACATCATGAAAGTAATGCAGAGGTATAGTAAACCCAGCAGAGAGCTGGATATTCATTACACATCTTTTATAATCCCTTCACATCTGACAGGTCATTACACTCTCCATATCTGTTTCTCTTTACAGCCTGATAAAGGCCGTTTTATTTTATCATTTTTGGCCTATATATATATATATATATATATATATATATTTATATATATATATATATATATATATATATATATATATATATATATATATATATATATATATATATATATATATATAGTGAACCCTCGTTATATCATGGTTCACCTATAGCGAATTAAGTGCATCGCGGATTTTTTGGCTATATATATACACACACACCAGGACGGGCCAAAAAATAATAAAATAAAACATCCCTTATCGGGCCTGGGCACAAAGAATACATAAAGAGGACCAGAGATGGAGAGTGTAGTGACCTGTCGGATGTGAAGGGATTATAAAAGATGTGTAATGAATATCCAATTCTCTGCTGAGTTTTAATATACCCCTGCATTACTTTCATGATGTCTATTCCAGAAATTCTCCTTAGATCTTATTATTACTATTGGTGACAATAATTTTCTTTTGATGATGATTATGGATATTATTATTGTTATTATTATTATTATTGTTATTAAGGGTTCATCATTGTTAGTAAGTCTGTTGGTTTATTTACTTTAATAACTGTGTACAGTGCCCCTCCCTGGTTGGCTGGGACAAAGGGAGTTTGGGGGGTTGGGTAGAATAGAATGTTGGAGAGAGAGAATGTGGAGGGAATTGTTGGGGGTAGACGATCGGCATCGTCACATGGTGTATGTTTGTATGTACGTGTGTGTATGTCCGGCTTAACCTATATCCGTTCCGTTCTACAGTAGTCTCTCTCTCTCTCTCTCACTGTCAACGTCTTTCCCCATTTATTGTCATCTTTCATTTCCTCTTTCTCATTTGATTTCTTCTTCGTCTGTTTCTTTCTTCTCTACTTTGATGGCAAATGGATGCATCCTTTTAAAGTTTCATCGGAAAATGGAGAGAAAGTGATTATAAAACGGAGGGAAGTTTATTATTAGATCTCTCTCATCTTAGTACTCTTTCTTTATACAAAAATGAAACAAACTTTTTTTCAGTGTACTTCTCTAATTTTCTATATAATGATGGTAATAATAATGTCTACTTATTAGTCACTTTTAATCTTAGAAGAATAGCCATTGTACAAAAATGGAAATAAATGTTTGTTTGCCTCCGTATCAGCTGATTCTTATTCAGGCACAATATCTTACTCATAAAATATTTATTTACTCACCCTATTTGGGGTTTATCTAATTTTCAAGATCATAGTATTATTAATATTCCTTGGTTCTAATTATTATTTTATCTATCTGCACGAAATTTTAACGTAAATAGTGTCAGCTGAGAGAAAAAGAAAACGTATATCGTACTGTATATGGGAAACTTAAATGAAATATATATATATTCTCTACACACTATTACCCTGACGATATTATATAGAAAGTTTGTATGCTGTTTGTTCTTAATGCTTTTTTTTTCAATATTCATAATATGACGTTCATATAAATTTACGCTTGCTCGTTGTTATTAATAAAGTAAAGGGTGGTTTGTTAACAGTGCAGGGAGGGTTTATACAGTAAAGGTAAAAATAAATGTAAAATACCTATGTATATATTGTGCTCCTACTTCGCGTATTTTCACCTATCGCGGCAGGCCCGGAACCGAACCTACCCCCACGATAAACGAGGAAGCACAGTATATATATATATATATATATATATATATATATATATATATATATATATATATATATTTTAGTTTTTTTTATGCGTACACTTAGTTCTCAGAATAACGCGAAGATAGGTTCTCAGAAATGACGGGTAAATGGAAAATCGTGTGAAAAAAACGAGTCATTTTCCATAGGAAACAATGAAAAGGGCAGAGATACGTCCGACAACCTCACATAGACACTATGCCAAAGATATAAGTAAAACATATTTTATAAGTACATAGCAACACAGAAAGACCTGTAGCTATTTATACTAACATGCAAATAGTGTACAGTATAAAAGATATACAGATTTACTGTACAGTAAACAAATTAATGTATCTATTATGCAGTGGGCAACAGGCTTACACTTGGACGTGCAAGGTGGCCAGTGTTGCCAGATAAAGCGGATTTGTTTATTTTTAAATGTATGGTACATTTTAAGATATATATTAATTACAGGATGGTAGTTCTGTAATTTAAATAAAAATGTACTTCATCTTTAAGATACTTGAAAGAACTTACCAGCTTACATGTATATTTTTTATATTTATAATTTCTTATTCATCTATTCTGGCAACACTGATGGTGGCAGTGAGTACCATAAAAGGGATCAGTTACAAGACCTCCTCGATGATGAGAGTGCTCGAACCACTTTTTGCCTCTATATCGGCTTTTTCATTTCCGGCAATCCCTACGTGAGAGGGAACCCAGCAAAAGTCAACGCACTTTTTCCTTACAGATGATCTGTACAACCACGTGTGGATTTCTGTCACAATGAAATGCGATGTATATATATTTCTGATGATCTTCAACACACTTAGGGAGTCAGCATAAATTATATACTTGATGTTCTGAGTGTCTTGGTAAGTAAAAATTTCCTTAACTGCAAGCATGAGTGCCACCAGTTCAGCTATAAAGATGGTTGTGTAATGGTGTTTCCCTCGAATGGTCTTATGTGGGAATATTGCTGCATATTCCACTGATGCTTCAGTCTTAGACCCGTCGGTGTATAAGGGTGTATACAGGATCAGTATGTGCGTGGCATTCCTCAGCAAGTGCAAGGAAACTTGAACAAACTTGCTCCTCAGGTAAGGACTGTTTGGGAGCATTCATACGGCATACAGGTAATATGGGTAACTGCCATAGGGGAATATCTGGGGGAGCAACATGTTTTATTGGTACATCTAGGATAAGGCATTCGTTCTGCAGAATCTGTGCTCTCTTCCCCACAAAAGGAGGCAACTGAGCAGGCGCATCTAGGGGCCACTCCTGTGTAACACTGTGATAAGTTGCGGAGTCTACTGAGGATTGTACCTTAAAAAGCTGTTTCAAAGCGTCTTGGTTTATAATATATGAAAGGGGTAAACGGCCAGATTCAACATAGACACTGGTTATTGGGCTCGACTGAAAGGCACCCGAACATGCCCTTCGACACTGGTTAATAATAGGATCCAATCTCTTTACTACTGTGGGTTTCGTTGAGCCATACACCTGGCTACCATACCGAACCCTGGACAAGACCAATGCGTTGGATACGACTTCCAATGATTTCCTGTCTGCGCCCCAATAAAGTTGGGATAAGTGCTTAATTAAATTCACCACCGAGAGACAACTCTCCCGCAGGTGCCTGATATGTGCATTCCATGTCAGCCGTTCATCAAAGTAAAGTCCAAGGTATCTCACCTATGAGGCCTTAGTAATGGGGTTGCCATACAAAGTTATGTGGGGTATTCTGGACACCGCTTTCTGCTAAAATTCACCATAACACACTTCTGTATGGAAAATGGCATGCCTCTTTTCACTGTCCACTTAGTAGTATTATCAACTGAAGGTGCCTCTCAGAGAAGGAGATTCGATTTGACAGTCATGGCAAAATAATCAACATATAGGCTACACTCAACCTCACATGGAATTTGTTTGGTAATGTCATCTCTGGCTATAGCAAAAAGTATCACAATGAGGACACGACCCTGTGGGACTCCCTCCTCTTGGGTTAGAGATCTTTTTACCAACTCTTAACTTGTATCTTCCTGTCAGCCAAAAAGTTTTTGATAAACATGGAAAGTTTTCCTCACAGGATGTATCCATGAAGCTTGTGTAAAATGCAATCCCTCCAAACTGTATCATATGCCTTTTCTAGGTCGAAAAATATAGCTACCACATACTTTTGCTCTGCAAATGCTCTCCTGATTCTGGTTTCCATCTGTATGACCGAATCCAGGGTGGATTTTCCCTTTATAAAGCCTGACTGATAAGGAGATAACTTATTTCTCTCTAAAAAGCACATCAAACATCGAATTATCATTCACTCCATAAGTTTCCACATGCAACTTTTTAATGAGATGGGTCTATAATTACGGGGATCTTTTGGAGGCTTACCTAATTTGAGTATGTTTAAAACTTTGGCTACTCGCCATTTATCCAGGAGGGTCTCCTCCTCCCATAATTCACTGAATACCTCGAGTACCAATCCCATAACATCAGGGTCTAAATGTGTAAGCATTTATACTGTTATCTCATCTGGGCCAGGAGAAGTATCGCTAGATTCTTGGTGGGCTGATCACGACTCTGGCATACCAAAAGATAAATTGAGGTCCTCATGAGCTCCTCTTCTGCTGGAAAAACTTAATGTTCTAGTTTGCATCTTAAGCTGGTTGCATTCTCTTATTAATCTTTCTTTTGACGTGCTTGAGATCGTGGTGAGTGATACGGCAAAAGTTTGAGTAACTTCCTGGGGGTCTAAAAATATTTGACTGCTTACCTCCAATGCTGCTGCAAGAGTTGGGGAAAACTTGCCTCTAATCTAGTTAACTCGTGTCCATACAGCTTTGGCATCGGTATACGAGTTTATAGATGTCACATAAGCTTGCCATGAGTTTCTTCTTGCTTAATTAAAAGTTCTTTTTGCCTGTGCAAGTAAGCATTGGTATTTTAAGATGTTTACAATTGTTGGATGTCACTGCTTCCTTCTTTGTGCCATATTTTGCTTCTTTTTGGCTTCACATTCCAGAGTCCACCAAGGGTTTGGGTGGCGCTTAAAGTTTCCACTCGACCTAGGTATTGAAACAGCAGCAGCATTATAGATGGCGTTTGTGATACTTTCTATATGTTGACGTCCATCATTATCTGTTAAGGCGTCCATAAGTTCATTGGTAGAGGAGGTAAAATCATTCCAATTAGCCCACTTAATGAGCCATCTTTCATGCTATGATCTAGGAGGGTATTCTTTACTACTTAAATAAATCAGATGGTGATCACTCCCACGTAAATCTTCATCTATATTCCATGAGAAGTCTCCTGAAACATCAAGGGAGATCACTGATAAATCAATAGCCGACTGAGTGTTAGTGGATCTATTATTATGGGTGACAGTCATATAATTAAGAAGCTCCACTGTTTCTTCCATTAATATTTTCTCCACTATTTTCCCTCTAAGGTTTGTTGTCGGGTCTCCCCACATCGTATTACAAGAGTTAAAGTCCCCCACAAGAAGAAAGGGGGTGGGTAGTCGTCGAATCAGGTGTAATATATCCTCTTTTTGTATCTCCTGTTTAGTGGTAAATACACAGAGCATATGGTATAGTTGGCAGATGAATGTACTCTAAGTCTACAACTTCCAAATCTGTTATGATTCCAAGTCTATAAGGTATTTCCTGACTAATAAGGATGGCCACTCCTTTAGTGCCAGCACCAAGAATGTCACATCCCTTTTCACTATTGTAGCCACGTGGAAGATTCCACATACTGCCACTTAAGATGGTTTCTTGGATGCAGGCACATTATATATTTTGCGATCTCAGTGTATTGTATAGCTCGTTTGATTGAGCTTGGATCCCACAAATATTCCATTGTAGGCTCCGGAAGGTGTTTCTGCTTAATATGTTGAAGAGAAGGTATCGTGTATCCTCAGCTCATATAAACTGAAATACTTTGCTCTCTTTTAGAAAAATCTGTCATTAATGATGGATCAGACAGTCTTCGGAATTGTGGATCACGCCCTTGACTGGGTGGGTCCACTTTTGAATCATCTGAGGGGCCACCCAGTTCCATTCTTGGAGTGTACTCTTGCTTTAGCTGCTGGTATTAGTGTAATATCGTCACTTCTCGATCTCTTCCGGCAATCACGAAATTTGGCATTTAGGTGGTTAATGCAAATGCATTTAACCCCATGCTCCTTGAAGGGGGTGTTGTACTTTACCTTACGGTTTTTTATCCTTTTGTATATGGTCTCTGTCACCTCTATGAAGGAGTTTGAAGGTTGTGTTTAACTATTAGGAGGGTTTCCATGCAGTTTCAACAGCCACAGTCCTCCCCTAGTTCCTCCTGATGTTGCTTATCTCTGTTGGCAATATTGGATTTAGTAAAGGATACCCTGGTTGTAATGAGGTTTTCTTTCTTTCTTCTCTGGAGAGGCAAGGTTGCCGAATTTGCTATCAGACTGTAAGACTTGTATTATAATAGGTCAGTGATGTTTCATTATCAGGTATCTGTAGGATGTATATGTCATCTGATGAATTTCTACACCTTCGGTGTACACTAGCTGGCGTTTGGGACACACTTTCCCCAGCCGTAGAATCAAAGGACTTGAGTTCCTCCTCAACGGAAAGGAACGGGTCATAAGTGTTAATAAAGATTTACTCACCAGCACAAGTTGCCCAGACCCACCAATAACCAACTCCAGGTAATCCAACCTGGCTCCAACACACCGGCAGGTTATTATGTCAAAAATTAACTTCAGTCTACTTTACAGTCGCTTCCTAACTGCATCTCTGTCCTCTGACCACTTTCTCAGCCCAGCTGACCCACGTAAACATACCGTCATGACATCATTCGTAAATATGGCGGCAGTCGTGACGTCATTAGCAAACACGATAGCTTATACAAACTAACAATAAGGCTCCATTGTTGCTGCAGTGTTTAGTGACCTTGGTACTGATGGTGGTACACTCTCAAGGGGGGAGGTAGTGGCAATTTCTTCCTTCCTTGATCTAACATTTTCAGTTTTCTGAGGTCTAGGGGGAGATAAGTGATGGTGTGTTGCCACTGTTGTTGTTGTTCTTCTTGCTGTCTGACTATCCTTGTAAATGACAGCTGGAGAAACAGACATTCTTCCCGTATTTGCCTCTTAGCTATCCTATAGGGGGTACCAAAATTTCCCAACCTATAAGTGATTTCATCATGATATTTGTAATGGGTAAATTGTCGGTAGTTTGCAAGGTGCTCCTCTTCACAGTTAAAGCATTTTTTACCTTTAGTGCATTGGTGGTTATTGTGGCCACTTTTGCCACACTTTACACGTTGCAACATTTTGGCAATGCTTTGCTGGGTGCCGGTATTGTCAACAATTTTTGCATTATATGGGTTTGGGTGGTACTGTTTTACTCTCACTGTTATTCCCCGAAGGAAAATCCTTTGGGGTAGTTCTTGAGTATGGAATGTTATTTTAGCAATTTTTAATAACTGGTTTTGAGATCTTGAGGTGACGATGAAAGGTGTTACCTCCTGTACATCATAACCCTTCTCTTTTAAAAGACATTCCAGTTTTGGGCCCATGCTAGGAAAGGGGTTCTCCCCGAAGTCTATATGATTGCATAAGACTGTGCCCATCCTCAAGTTCAGTCGTTTATGTGGGGGTTTCATCTGCTTTCTCATTTTCTAAGCATTTCAGTTTTTGTAACTCCTCTGAATGAAGGGGGGTTTTAGTTTCCAAAATTCGATTATTTTCTTTATTTTTCAAGTATTCCAAATCTGTGTTTTGTTCAAAGGCTACTTTAAAGAGGTTCAGTTTGAAGTCGACATTATTAACTTGCTTGTCGAATATGATTCTCAGATATCTGTCCCACTGGTTGCTCTGTGGGCCAACCAGTTCGGATAGACTATCAACATATTAGGAATCCATATAGCCTCTAACTTGTCTTGGAGGAATCACATAATCCAAATCTTTATCCAAAAATTTGGGGGTTATGTTTCGTTTTTGTCATTACATTTCCTCTTTTCAGTAACTTAAAATTTACAAAGGTCTTATCTGCCCCTGCTTAGAATACTGCTCACACATCTGGGGTGCTTCTTCCTTTACTTATCTTCTTGATAGGATTGAATCTAAGGCAGTCAGACTTATTAATGATCCTTCTCTTACTTCTAACCTGGATTCTCTCTCTCTTCGCCGTAAGCTATCTTCCCTTTCGCTTTTCTATCGCTACTACTTCCATCACTGCTGTGATGAGTTGGCGAGTTGCATCCCTCCTCCATTGCCGAGGCCGCGTAACACTCACCAAGCGGCCTCATCTCACAGGTACTTTGTGGAGATTTGTAGCTTGCGGATTGGTCGGTGCAGTGACTGCTTCTTCCCATCTACCTCCAGACTCTGGAACTCTTCCTCCTTCTGTCTTTCCTAATTCATATGACCTTTCATCCTTCAAAAAGCAGATCTATCATCATCTCAAGAGCCTAGTCCTCCATATCTCTGGGTCTTCTGTACTTTGACTGTTTTTTGTCTGTCGTTTTCCTTTGTGTGACATTACCTCATCTCTGCCATGCCCTTAAGCTTTTTCTTTTCCTTCGTCTTGATATTTTCTCGTGCCCGGGCCTTTATTGATGAGGGCAGTTTCTGCCTGTCCCGGTGTCACACTTTTTCTTGGCACCCCCATATGGGGTGCTTGGGGGCCCTTAGGTCCCTTTCAGGCCAATGGCATTATATGCCTCCACCTGGCCAGTGGAGGAGGCAAATTCAGTAGCGAACATGAGGTCATCAGGAGTTGGGCAAGGCGGAGAAGTATTAGAAATTTCCATGACTGGGAGCAAAGCCCCCTGGGTGTATTGGGGAGATACAAGGACGACCGTGGCATGCCCCCATACTACGGCTAGAGGAGTCCACCATACTCGTCTCCATCATAGGAACAGCCTTGTAGCCCCATTCCCCCCAGAACCTGGAGCCAGTCCAGGCGGGTGGCCATTGTCCACGGAGGGGACTTGGTGGTACTCAAGTCAAATTGGGGGTGTACCAATCGGAGATGGTAGTCAACTATTAACAGTGGGTTTTCGAGCAGTAATGGTTTTGGTCTACTGAAGGTTTAGGGCACTTCTTGGAGGGATGTAATCAGTTTGAACTGAGTGCATCAGGATTCCCAACCACCCAGAAAGGGGTGGCCGGCTCCCTCAGTGCAGCCAGCTCGTAGCCCCTCACTGCTTCAAGGGGCCTCAGGCAGATAGTACCAGCTAACCTGGGGCCATCACATCCTTGAGGGGAACAAGATAGACTATATTCGGCCAAATCTCATAAGCATATTTTGCTCTTGGAAAACATAGCAGGCAAAAATGGTATATGCTGATTACCTTGATTGTTATATGTAAACAACCATTATATAATAATATTTAATCAAAAAATTTGATCACAAAAGACTAGGCTAATAAATAAAAAGTAGACATAGCACAGAAGAGCTATACTGTATATATAGGTATATAAAAATGAATATGACACAAACAAAACTGATGGCAACAAAGTTATATTGTTATCACAATTGCCACTCAATGACAAGAATTAGGATGTATATTCTAGATATATATATATTGGATGCATGTTCAATTTAAGATACTTTCTACAAAATTATCATACTGGTATCATTATATAAATTAAAATTAACTGGATAACATACTCTCATCATACCAATATTATTTCAAGAACACTTCCATCATTTTAATAAATTACTCGCTATACCAGAATGAACTGATTATATGACATGTATAATATGGCTTTAATTAGTTTTTCCTTTTTGTCAATGGCAATAATCTTCAATCAAAATTCACTTTCAAAAAACACGTATATTAACAAACTCGTGGCGCCGTTCAAACACGATACCAAGCAAAAAAACAGTATAACTGTGTTAAAATAACAAAATATGTGATAGAATACTGAGCACTTCACTGAAATATAATGAAATATTGGCAAGTGTCAAAATCTCAGTGATTCCTTATTCAAAAGGAAAATAGAGCAATTTTCCGTTCATTTGCCTTTACTTCTTTACTCTCTTATATTTTCCAAATCTCTTTCACTGTACCCAAGATGATGGCAACTATATTATACTTCTCATCTCCCATGACATATCCATCAGAAGATGGGAATTAAAACTTAAGATGAATTTTCAAATAAGAATGCATAAACATATTACACTATCTCGCCTATTTATTAAACTTGTCCATGATCATTGGACAGTTCACAGTTGGATCTAACCAGACCATTACAACCCTCTACAAATTCTTTTGGTAATTTCTTTATTCCCAATAATCATTTTGGCCATCTGGCTACTGCTTCTATACTTGCATGGTTTTTACCAATGTACAACACAAATAAATGTATTCTACACATTTTCTCATCTTGATTTTCCACAGCCGTATAATTATGGCACTATATTTGGCAGATCTTTCCATGTACTAAATGACAATATTTACCCTGTAACTTATTTAGTAAAGCTATGGCACCTAAGAAATCAAAATAATGCTTGTTTCTCTGGAAAATACTTTTTTAGCATTAAAAATTCACAAATATTTCACATTTTTCAAAGAAACAAACATTACTAAAGCACAAAATAATTTTAATAGATCATCAAAGTACAATTATACATGCTGACTTTCATCCAAGATGTCGAGCAAATTATATACAATACAAAGTTTGAACAGTATTAGCATATATTCAAATGCATGCACTATTCAGGAACACAAATACTTCTGGGCATTCATACACTGTATGTCAAAAAATCACCATCCGCACCAAAAACCTGAATATGATCAATTGTATTTTGTCGGGTGAAATAATCAACAAATTACTTTCATTCTTGCTCTTAGAAATATACTTTGTTTATAAAATATTAAAAAATCGTAATATTTAAGTATGCCCATGATCCTGTGAACTTTTGTAGTAAAACACAAATATACTTTTCAGCATTTCAAAAAACATCCGTAATAAAGTCCTCGTAAAATCAGACCAAAGTACATATTTTCATATATTCCATACTTTTCAAATGTAAAAAGATTTAAAACTTTTATTTTTTTTTTTTTCAAAATGAAGTCTCACATAAGCTAGCAGGGAGGAAACTATCATAACAAAAGAATCCATTCATTTGCAAAGTTTTCTTGTCCTACCTGATATTCACCTCTTCTATGGTGTATTCGTAACATCAGACCAAAGTACATATTTTCATATATTCCATACTTTTCAAATGTAAAAAGATTAAAAACTTTTTTTTTTTTCAAATGAATAGTCTCACATAAGCTAGCAGGGAGGAAACTATCATAACAAAAGAACCCATTCATTTGCAAAGTTTTCTTGTCCTACCTGATATTCACCTCTTCTATGGTTTGTATTCGAAAAGAAATCAAAGAGCAAGAGACTGACAACCACTTCTCCCCATTTTATATATATATATATATATATATATATATATATATATATATATATATATATATATATATATATATATATATATATATATATATATATATATATATATATATATATATATATATACAGACGCTCCTCTACTTACAAACATCCGGAGATACAAACGATGTGCATACGAGAGAGAGAGAGAGTGATATGAAAAGTTATTTGTGCTACTGCCTCATTAACACATTTGATAGAGAAAAAGTGTGTGTGTGTGTAAATGGAAAGCTCTTTGAGTTGGCGTCAGTTCTATGTCGCAACAACAATAATAATAATAATACATATGAGAAAAAAATTTAGGCGACTTCTAATCAACGAACCGTCGTTTCAAAATGAATTGCGTACAGTGTAGCAAACATAGTCTATTAAATATTTATATAAAAAAATAATACATACATATGTACTTAGGATATATGCATGTGTATGTCTAATATAGTGTACAGTACAATCCTGTGCCCTCTTCATTATGCTATTACTATTCATTACAGTATTATTGCTATGTCAATAATAATAAAAATATGTATGATAGAGAGAAAACTCTGGCAACTTCTTACCGGCCAACCATCGTTTCACCATGAATGGCCCAAGTTCAGCAAACATAGTCTATTCAGTATTTATTGGATAATAATAATTCATAAATTCATATATAAGATACATGCGTGTATGTGTGTCTAATGCAGTGTACAGACAATGCTATGCCATATTTATTATGCTATTACTATTCATTACAGTATTATTGCTATAACAATAATAATAATAATACGTATGATAGAGAGAGAAGAATTATCGCTTTTCTATATGTATGGAATTGGAACACACCATTTCTAACGGTCAGCTTTCTCTCTCTCTCTCTCTCTATATATATATATATATATATATATATATATATATATATATATATATATATATATATATATATATATATATAAAATGGTTAAGCATCAGAAAGGAATGAATGTAAGACTAAAAATACCATTTTCTAATTATCTCCTTTAAAGAGAGAGCATTGAGAGTCAGCATTAGTATTTTCTATGCACTCTTCAATAATGTAATTCCAAAACTGGCGAGGATAAATTGAAGATCATGAAACAGGAATCACAATCCAGATATCATGCACCCACTTAATAAGTCTCTCTTGGACCCACAAAGAAAGGGTATGCCATCACACAATATTGACTCGTTGAAAGAGTTATTTCATACTGTCAATGTAGATCTCCGTGCATCTGCATATAAAATATGGGAAATGGTTCAGTGTTGCTAAAACTACAAAAATGTATTTGTAGTTTAAAAAAATAAAATAAAATCTTTCCTGACGAGATCAACCTTTTACAGTTTGAAGACACTTGATAAACAGTATCTAAACAGCAATGATATTTTATCAAAAAATGTTCATGCAGCTCTGTAACAAGGCTGTTTCAGAAACATTTCTACCCAGAAAAGTATAAACTGCAAAAAGTAAGAGAGGTTTTCCTAAAACAACACCGCATGTTACAAGTAATGAGGCTGGTATAAAAATGGGGAAGTTTGTTCAAACTATGTTACGTTTTGAACAAACCCAATGAAAATAATTTGCTTGCTGCAAGCAATCATTACAGAAAATTCTCTTAAATTTTCAAATATAACAGTAACATATGAGTTAAAGCAATCCCAAAAATGAATCAATATGACGTGCATAACAATATGCACTACATAACCCCTTTCAATATAACTTCATTTTACTTATTTACTGAGTGTACATTAAAAAAAATTCAAATTTATTATTCACAACAAAATTGTATGTACAGATAAGAAGAAATATGAATAAAAAAGATGTATGAAAATACATGACAAAAAAATAATTCTGATATACAAAGCTCCTAATCCTAACCTATGCATCATATAACTACTAAGATCATAAGCCATAAAAAATCGGATAAAAAAACTGACACAAGCAATGGAATGGCTAAACTATCAACTAATAATAAAAGTCACAGTACATGCCTGCATCTGACTGGATTTAAAAATGTCTATAATAATGTACGTCTGGAATAAGGAGCATCTGGTATAAAGAGTATATAAAAAAATATGGGTCTGAAATAAATGCATCCAAGAAAATTCATCCTTCAAATTACTACATAAGTATAAGAGAAAAAGCGAGGACAGGATTACAAAATAATGCGAAATTATAGCTTAAAGCAATCTAAGAACATTTGAAAATATTGTTAAAGCTTTATCAAAAGGGCAATACAAACTGTATACACAATAGCTAAATTACTATATATCTACATTTATATAAAATGTTCCCTTGAAATGCACTGTTGCCATTTTTTGCAAAAAATTAAGAATTCACTCAAGGTCCTATATTTACAAACTAATTAATAAATTTTACACGAGCTTTAATTAAAAGTTCTGGTATTTCCCTTAGAGTTTTGAGACTAAATTTTTAAGAGATGTGCTCATACATATGCATAAACAGAGGGATGCCACAAAATAAAAGGGATAGAAACTTAAGTCTCCATCCCAAAAAATTCTAAAGTTTCAAGGTAGTTCTTTCTTCTTTACTTGCTTTTTTACTTAAATTCTAGGAAATAAATTCGTGCTTTGCATAATAAAAATGAAAAAAGATCCTACACTTGCACATGTAGAAATATCTTTCTTTCCTCACTTTTTCTTGAATCTAATTAGAATATCTTGATTTCTTAATATATTTAACAATATCTGTAGTCTTAAATTTCATGTAAAATATTAAAGATACATTTTAAGAAATAATACTACACCTTTGACTTTTCCAAGACTTCTATATTACCATGACATCACTGAAACTTGAAAGTAGTTTCACAAAGAAGTAAAAAACTGATATTAATAACACAATGCATAAAATACAGTAAAGCAGTGGCAAACACTATTTTGACACCAATCTCTGTATATGCACATTTTGAAGAGCCCACTTCAGTAATGATGATACAAGTTATGGCACCATTAAAAGAGAATAACAGGCAACTGGTGAGATCATATTCTTAAAAGTGAATCGCATGTGGACAGAGCCCATCCCATTTCATTCAAAATAAGGGTAATACAAAGGTGTATCAAAAGGGATTCCTGAAATTTACGAGCTTTACAAATACTACATCAAAGATGTCATAGTAGCACCAATGCCTTTTTACATGCAGTTACTGCTTCATGAAAATTCTGTGCTGAAATCTAACACACAAACATAAGAGGACTAATAGCCATCAACTTCTCAGGTAAGTAGGACAACCAATGGAGCAGCTCATATCCATAACTACAAAGAATATGAAATCAAAGTTTATTTTTTCAGATTACAACATGAGATGTACTATGTATATACCGAACTGATTCCACACTTTACACATTAGCGCTTGAAACATTCATCTTGTCCCATACATAATTTTTTTTTTTTTCCAAAAATTTTTCTTTAATTCATAAAATCTAACATTATACGATCTCTCCATCTCCATTACATAAGTAACAAATAAAAGTTCATTTCCTGTGCACTGCCCATAACATTCCAGTCTTTACAATATTCATGACAATAAGTCCAAAACATATACCGTATTTCGCTTTAAGAATCCAAATTCCAATTTTCCAAAATCACAGATGGAGCTTAAAAGAAATCATACCTGGACATTAGTCACTATGTATGTAAGGGAAATTAAAATTTGTGCAGCCGCTCCAAAGGCAAGATAATATAAATCACATATAATTAGTGTTTCAAATTAGAAGGAGAATATCATTCTAAAACAGAGTGTAGAAAGTTGACCACAACTTTAAAACAAAAATATCAAAAAGAGTTCTAAGAAAAGAAAAACAACTTGCCCTTCAAACAAGACATTTTCTTGTATATGAACACAAAAGTTGTTAAAAGCACCTTGTCTACAATGAAATACTTATATGGCAGTACAAAGTATAAAAAATTATTAAGAAAACATATGACATGATCATGCCTTGAAGAGCTGCTTTACTGACAGTTTCTTATAATTGGCTTCGATCAGCTGCCAATTTTCTGAAAGCTCTGTAATTTTGCACACGACAGTAGCATCTACCTACATGGGAAGGAAGAGAGGGGTAACTGCAACCGTTTCATTATATTATAAAAAAAACCGTGGTGCAGCAATGAAGTTCCCATGAAAGGAATGATTCTTACTGGCACTTTACCAAAGTATTTTAAAATATCCAACCATGACCACTTCGACCCATCACACTACTTCCTTCATGGGTAGCGGGCATTAATAGTGAGTCTTTCTGAAATTAATCTATATTATACACACCTACTGTTGTAATATAATGAGGCCACTGTCAATTTGATAAAAAGAATGGCAAAGTGCTAAGTAAGTGGGCAGCAGTGTAGAAACTTCCAAATAGTATTTTAGCAACACAACTTTTATTTTACATAAGGTTTACTGTACAAGGTCTCAACCATTTTAAGATATAAGACTTTGTCACCTAATTTATCTGTAAGGAGTTCAAATATGTAGCAAAACGTCTTTCCACTTTTTCTTTTAAAAAGTAGATGCATTAGTATTCAATTTCTCTTCATAACCACCAACAAATATAACTTTTTTCTATACACAAACTTTCCAAAAGCTTTCCATGGGATATCTGATCCTGACATTTAAAAAAAGCAACAACACATCACAAGGAGCTGTTGTCACCATTATCTACGTGTTCCCGGCTCTTATACAGATTGTCTTGGAAAAGTTATCAGTCTGCAAGGCCGGGCGTTGGCGAAGATCACCTCATCATCTCTTGATATTTTTCTTTATGTTTCTTCAACATATCTGTTACAGTCACTAATTTCTTCAAGGTTACCTGCAAGGATAGTGAGAAACCTTAGGCACTTACTAAGCATTGCCAACTGATATATCTATATTACTCTATAGCTTTGACAACTGTTCCTTTGCCGCACCTCACGATATATCTCAAAGGACAAACTAGAACAATATGTGCCATCCAAAAGTCACCGAACAGCATCAAGAGTCAAGATAACTAACAAGACCTCAATTCATCAAAGATTATATTACTGTAGTAATTATATTCAGAATGAAAACGAAATAATTCTAAAATGTCACAACAGTTTCTCAATCACTACACTAGTATATAATCATTCAAAGCGTATATAACATACTCACCTGCGTTTTAGCTTTAGCTGTGAGGTCATTAAGGTGAGTAACACAAATGTGATGTAACTGAGCCAAATCTCGAGATGGATCACTCTTTACTGGTATCTCTTCTATTTCAGGCCTATCACCCACACTCTACGAGGACATAATTAAAGAATATCAATATTAAGTTCACTTTTCAGAGACGATATAAAAAGATAAAAATAGAATATTGCGATTGTGTCTTCAATAAAATATAAACTATACAAGTACTGCTAGTTTGTTAAAGATTTTACATCATCTTTATACACTGGACAAGCTTTGAACTTACATCCAAGTAGACATAAAGGCTAATGAGCACAGTATTCAAAATCATCTAGTTTCTTCATTACTCTCCAAAAAACATCTAAATATTGTAATTTTTTTATTAGGTAAGTTATTTGTTACAAAATTTTACTTATAGAATAAATGTCTTTATAAAATTATTCATTACACTAACTTCAATTTTTTTTTTTTTAATTGCAATCAGTTCAACTATTACCACAACACAGTTCTGTGGGGTCAATTATCTGTCACGCAGTCCAATCAATCTTGGTATCAAACTCTTCTTCCACATCCTATATACACCACCTCTAGTAACTGTGCACTTTCTATTACTCCATGATCATCTTTCCATTCCCTGTATACCACTAGGCTTTGCAATTTCTACTTCAAGAGGATTTCAATTTGCTTTTCTTCAACTACATTTAGTCCAACATAATCCATTTTACAAAACAACATGATCAACTATTCCAGCATACAATCAAGTACATGTCTACCATGATAGCAGTCTCTTTTTCAACCCTCTACAAAGTACCACTTGTATCTTTGCAGTATCGCTTTCTTCACGGTCTACCTCCATTCTCTGAACATAATCTGTTTTTAAATTCGCAGCATCTAATCACCTTATTCTTCACATAATTCATATTTTTCTCCTTACACAAACTTTATATACTTACCATTATAATATTACCTCTGAGTAAGTCATAAACAGTCTTATCAGCATATAACAATACAATCACATCCCAACTCATACCTCCTCCCTCATTACCTTGAGCTAATTGGCACTTACTAATTCCATTTAGGACTATATATGCCTAATCTTGAATTACAGAAGACCGTGATACGAGTACCAATTAAACAGCTTGAGGTATATGAATGCAACCATAAGAATATAAGTGTACATATGAAACAGTGCAATGAGAAATTCCACCATAGCTTTTAGAATAGAAAACATGATTCGCAGAGGGATTTCTTACCAGCAGTACAATATTCCCAATTCTCCTACAATACTCACAGATAATGAATCTAAGTATGAAATCATACGTTCCTTATTCTTGAGGATAAATGGATTAACAACCTCCATGTAGGGCTCCTTGCCACCAAACTCCACCAGATTTGCCAAATTTTGCAGGCACTTTGCTATCATAATTAAGGATCGCGATGCAACAGGGTGAGGGGGCTCTGAAACATAAAACAATTTACCATACCTAATCTCTTTAGAGATTACAAATACACTAGTGTAAAAATATTTCTACTCCAAAGATACATTTCTCTAAGAAAAATGTAAAGAATTGTTTATAAATAGTGAAATGAAACACAAGTTTAATTTCTTTAAACTGCTATAAAATACAGTATAAATACCAATGTCAGCTTTAAATCTATTGCTTTGTGACATATTTTGCGATTAAATATACAAAGAATTCTAGAACTAGCCTATACTAACCCTGCAGTAAGTTGAACTGTCTAGGGTTTAGGATAGCTGGGCATATTAATCGGAGAAATATGAAACCTGAGACAACTCTTGTCTTTACCAAACGATCTTCTGGCCACTTCTCTATGACTTTACGTTGTAAACATCCACAAATATATCTTAAAGGCCTGAAATATGTTAATATGAAAAGGAATAAATATATGAGGTAAGAAAGGATATAAATAACAAAAAACTGCATCATTACATTAAACAGAATTGGCAGCAAATTAAAAGAAATAAAGTAACGGCAGATATTAATTACATAGGGCAAGCTGCAGCAGACGAGAAGATGCTGTGTGTAATATCGTCAAGAACTTTTAACAGAAATTCTGCATTTGCACATGCATCCATGGGGTTGTCCATTTTTGTGGGGTTGAGCTGGTGAAAGAAAAAAAAATTAAGTTTCATATATATATATATATATATATATATATATATATATATATATATATATATATATATATATATATATATATATATATATATATATATATATATATATATATATATATATACTTAAAGAAAAAAAAGGATTTTTAAACAATTCACATAAATTTCTACATGACTAAGCAGCTCTTTAAATTACCTCGCATGATTGCTTTGACTCTAAAATCCTGTGTATGGTGTCAGATATTGCTTCAGTGAGGAACTCTGTACACGTAGACTTCATGTAGAGGTCAAGAAGGGTGGTGGTAAGTGAGGCAGCACGGAAGAGGGTACTGGTCTCATGCTCACGCTCAATTTCGTGCTCTGTTAATCGCTGGAGGAGGTCATGTTCTCGACATTCATTCCTATACAAGTTAAAAATTAAAAGAGTAATTTGCAATTCTGTTTTTACCTATATTTTCTAGCAAAGAATATTCAAAATGTAATGCTCCCATTCCTTTGCATACTAACTAGCATTAGAAGCCTGGTTAGAAGGATTAGGTTACTAAAATGACTGACATATTGTACATCCATAAGAGAATGGTCACCAAAACAGGAATGTATTTCAATCCCCAACAAAATTTAATAATTCAACCAACTATTTCATATTCACAGACAAATAATAATATTAAATTGCAGTTTATAACATATAAAATATGCTTTGCTCTCTCTATCATGGATAATATATTAACAAATTATTGTTAGAAGGGATATCATTAGTGCATGCTAATCAGATATGCAAAGTTCTTTTCATGAAAAGAGAAAACTTACTGGCAGTCTTCTATTTAGTATAAATACAGGTCACTTAAGATGAAGAGAATAGAATACTACAGGGGGTCCTCGAGTTACGTCAGAGTTCAGTTCCTGAAACTTGACGTAACCCGATTTTCAGCGCAAGTCAAAACACACCTAAATACGAATCTAGGTCACCCACCAATACTAACGCATTGGTGAAGTTCATAATCTGAAACATAAAAACAGTACAAATACACTATACAGTACCTTTACTCCTATGGTTGGCTTGCACACTGGAAGGGGCAGTGCAAGGAAGGGAGAGAGAGGCTTATTGGCAGGAGGAAGCTGGAGAGGCAGGTGCTGAAGGCACTCGGGCAGGTGAGTCTGGAGAGGCAAGGGAACCTGCAGCACATGCTTGAGATACTGGGGCAGGTGTCTGTAGAGGCAGCTGACGTAGAGGGTACAGAATTTGTTGCTGGGGGCTTTACCTTCACGAAGAATTGGTCGAGGCGAGTCTGGAAGGATGCACTCTTCTTCTCCTCCCAAATTTCCCTGTAAAACTGCAGGGAAGCCACGACTCATATAGCGACCTTAATGTATCTGGTAGTGTTGGGGTCCTCAGCCTCAAACTTTGCCAACCCTTCCTCTATCAGGGCAAAACCATCTTCCATGCCCTTGCTAGTAAATCTCTTGGGCTCCGGGCTTGGTATTTCTCCCTCCTCTTAAACCAACTGCTTCTCAGGCTGAATGACATCCTCAGCAGGTAACTCCTCTCCATGGCATTCCAGCAGCTTTGTTACATCATTAGCCACCACCTCCAACTTAAGCACCTACTCAAGGCAACAACGTTCTTGATGACAGCCTCAAGTGTCTCTACAAATCCATGAAGTAATTCACAGTTTCTTCCATATCCCATTTAAGTTCGTCTGCTTTACCTCCTCCCAAGAATCAGCAATATATTTGACAGCCTGAAGAATATTGCAAGACTTTCAAAACTCCTTGAGTCAAGTTCTTGCTCTTTTCAGTCACCCTGCGAGCCATGGTGATTGTTCTTTGGAGGTAGTAGGCTTTGAAAGAGGCAATGACCCCCTGCTCCATTGGCTGTAACAGAGCAGTTGTATTAGGTGGAAGGTAAACCACCTTGACATTAGGATGAAAGTCATCAAAATGGACAGGGCGACCAGGGGCACTGTGGAATTGTCCAGCACTAGCAACACAAATAAGGGCAGACCCTTGGCAGCAGAGTATCTCTCCAATTCTGGCACAAAATGAATGCTGAACCAGTACTCGAAAATCTGAAGGGTGACCCAAGCCTTCTTGTTCAACTTTCAGATGACCTGCAGCTGACTCTTCCAAATGCCCTTGGGTGCCATTGGATTTTCTGCCAAGTACACCAATATGGGCTTCAGCTTGAAGTCTCCAGCAGCATTAACCCACAAAAGTAAAGTCACTCTCTCCTTGCTGACTTTATGGCCTGGTGCTGTCTTCTTGTCCTTGGCGATGTACGTACAACTAGGCATACGCTTCCAGAACAAGCCAGACTCATCCACGTTAAACACTTATTTTGCATGGTAACCCCGTCCATAACTATCTCAGCCAAAACAATAGGAAAATTGCTTGCTGATATATCATCACCACTAGCAGCTTCAACTTGCTCTTTACTTTAACTCCCTTCCCCCTTTTCCACTTCCAAGGCATGAAACAATCTTTTCGATTTCTCCTGAATCAACAGGAGGCTCACTGGGATATACCGTTGATGCTGGTCATCCAGCCAACGCAATAATAACCTCTCCATTTCAAACATTAGCCCACTGCACTGCTAAGTAATCGCAGTGGACTTTGTAAGAGCAGAACCTTTCATGTGCAGGGATGCGATCTTTATTATTAATAATCATCACCAAGGTCGAACAGCTTAACCCCAGTGAGCAGC
This sequence comes from Halocaridina rubra, assembly GCA_037179515.1. Classification (NCBI taxonomy): domain Eukaryota; kingdom Metazoa; phylum Arthropoda; class Malacostraca; order Decapoda; family Atyidae; genus Halocaridina; species Halocaridina rubra. Next base: position 18,012 of record JAXCGZ010009819.1, on the reverse strand, counting down.
CAATGTTGATAGCAGTTTCTCCCTTTTCCAAGCATTTTACTGTTTCTGCTTTAAATTCCATGATGATGACTTTCCAATCTTCAAAGCATTGCCATCAGAAGAATCTCCAATACGCTTGGGATAAATAGTACAAGTTAATAACGAGCGAATCCGAGTGAAACAAACCAAAGAGCGGATGAGCACGAACACAATTATGGAGTACAAGTAGGAACTGGGAGACACTTCTTCTAAGTCTAATGCCGAGTGACGACGTATTCTTTCGCCACGCATAACAAACTACGAAAATCGTATTTATAACATTGTAATGAGAAATTTTATTAGTAAATTCAATCCTATTCCTTCAAATAACCAAATACACAAACAAATAAATAAAAAAAAACATTAGCTTGATATATACGCATACAACAATGCATCATGACGACATATTTGTTCCCCACACTCAACAAACTGTTCAGCGGTGGAAATTAGTATTTATGATGCAAACCACGTAGGTAGAAAAAATTATTTATTAATAATTTATGGGAGATGCGACGTAACGACAAAACTCCATAAGTCGAGGACAGCATAAACTAAGGACCCCTGCATAAGGCTTCAAAATATCCTGATTGCCATTAGAGAAGCTTGAAAGAAATGAGAGTAGAGGTCTGCAATTCAAAAATAGCTTTCCTTTGGTAAAATTAAGAATTGGGTTATTAAGTATGAGTGTGGATGGATACGATAAAATCTGAAAAACTGGAAATTATGCTACCGAGTAGAAAGACTTGAAAGCCAAAGGATTTGCATGAATAGCATATAAACTGTGTGAGAGTGGAGACAATATGAACAATATAGACTAGGAGCTTTCAGAATCTATGGCTCTAACAAATAGTTTGGTATGCTGGAAGTAAGAATGGGACTAGATAAGTAAATTTAAGCGTAATGCAATAATGAATTCCATTCTAAAGGTTCTACAAGTAAAACAATTTAGGGAATTGAAACATCACTGTTTTTCAATGTCCTGGCTGAGAAGAAACTATGGGATATAAATATATTAAATGATGCTGGTATAGATTCTAAAGCTCATTTTTGATGGCTGAAGAGATGGGGAGTAACCTCCTTACAAGGGGAATTACAGTCATTATAAATGTATATATATGGAAGAGTAAACTGTAGAAAAAAGCAATTAGGAGCTCGCACAGGGTAAAAAGGAGCAAGAAAACAAGAAGATAAAACCGCATATTTTGAGGAGAGAATACCTTTTGAAGGTGAAATGTAATAGTGGACAACATATAAACTGCTCTATCCATAAATGTCTATAGAGCAGGTAGGCTGGATAAACGATAGAGAAATGAATGTGAATAGGGGAAAATGAATAATGCATGCAAAAAATGAAGAGCTCTAATGAAGGCATCTACAAGAATGGTTTAATGAGCCAGGACAGATATTTAAGACAAAGTGTGAAGAGGAAAAATGAATGAGCTGAAATAAAAAAAGCTAAAAAATTAAAAACGATTTCAATGGACATTCAATTTGAAGTACAAATGTGAAGTAAATGGAGAGGTAAAGAAACTAAGTACAAGGTCTCAGAGACTGAGCTGTGGTAACAATAACTGATCAAGAATGAGAAGCCAATATAGATTTAAGTAAAAAAGTACAAAAGCAACTAGTATGACACAGCCTACGGCAAACATTTTCACAGAAAACTGGTTAATATGTATACAATACGCATAAAGTCAGGAATGACAAAGAGAATTCACTGTAATTTTTAGAGAAATATGCTAAAAGCAGGACTATAAAGAGGGGTGTTAAGAATCTCCGGGGATCTTGTTGACTCCACTAATGGCTTGAGGGTAGACACCCTAGTGGTAGTAATGTTTCTGCCCTTAACCTTACACCACCTGATAGATCTGCTTCTTTTACTCTTCACTATTCTAATATTAGTGGTCTGAACTCTAATCTTTCCTCTGTGGAACAGCACTTGGGTACTTCCCTCCCTAACCTCCTCCTCCTCTCTGAAACCCAACTGTCTAGCATGCTTTCACTGATCCATTTCAAATTTCTCATTATAACCTATATACTCATTTTCATTCCAGAGGTGGGGTCTGTGACTACTGCAACACTAACACTCCTATTGCAAGGCTCAAGGACCTTGAATCTCTTGACTGGCTAAAAAGCTATTATTTCACTACAAATATACAGTATTCCATTGCTTCTGCTACTGTTCTCCAATTTGTGTCTTTCTTTGAATATCTATCCTCTAGCCATGAGTCCTTGCTATCTTCTCATCCACATGCCGAAGTTCTCTATATTAGAGACTTCAATGTATACAACAGTGAGCGGTTAAATTATTCTCACACTGATATGGGAGGAAGTGAGGCCCTTAATTAGTCTATTACTCACGATCTGGAGAGATTATCAAACACCCTACTCGTGTTTCCGGTCAACACAAACATGCAACCAACATCTTGACCTATTTCTTCTTTCTAACCCTTAAAACAACTCTTACTATTTGTTTTCCCCTCTTAGTAAATCTGAGCACTCTGTGATCTCAATCTTTTCCATTTTTGCTCCCCCTCCACCAATCTCTCCTACTCAGTGCTGCCTTTGGCACTTTGAATGTACCCAACGTGAAGGTTTGTGTAACTTCCTCCTTGACTTCCCATGGCATGACTACTGCTTTTAGTCCAGCAACCCTGATCATGTAGCCCTAAAAGTTGCCGAGATCATAACCTCAGGAATGGAAGAGAACATTCTCTCCTGTATGAAAACTTTTTCTTCCCCTAATCAGTGGTTTGACTGTGCCTGCTCCATGACTATTCAGGCCAGGAATAGGGCACACCAGTCGTATCACGCCTCTCCTTCTGATTTAACTCGCTCTGCTTTAATTGTAGCTAGGAATCGCTGTACTGCTCAGATTTGATGGTCTAAGACTTCCTTTAAAAAAGGGGAAAGTTGATGACCTTAAGTCCTCTTCAACTGACAAATGTTTCTGATCCTTACCCAAAATTCTCTCAAAAAACTTCTGTAACTCACGCTTTCTCCCTCTCATTCATTCTGATGGTTCAATATCTTACTCTCCCACTGACAAAGCCACTCTCTTTGACTCATTTTTCTTCCAACTCGTCTGTGAAAATTGCATTACGCCTGTCCCTCAGTCTTTACCACTCTCTAACCCTATACCCTCCCTTTCTACACGCAAAGTTCATAAGGTTCTTCGCCCTCTAAAGACAAATATGGCATCTGGTCCCGATGATATCTCTGCAAGATTCCTTAAGGAGTTTGCCGGTGAACTGGCTCCCGTGATTTTGAAAGAGTCTGGCACAAGGCTCTGTTGGCCTAACTCCCTGCCTATGGCTTTACCCCTTCTCTCTGTTTTCTGATTTCCAGTTTTCTTTCTGCTCGTTTTATATCCGTAGTTTTACACGGTGCAACATCTAGCCCCTTCCATGTTACCAGTGGTGTACCACAGGGTTCTGTTCTTTAACCTACTCTGTTCCTTCTCTTCATCAATGATCATCTATAGTCCATGTTCCCTCTCTTCATAAATGATCATCTTTAGTCCCCATCTTCCTCTCTTTTTCATGCCTTTGCCGACAATTCTACACATCACTTTTCCTCTGCCTCTTCTTCACAAACTTCATCCGCTACTCATAATCAGTCTGGTATCACTCTTCCTTCTTCTCTAAACTCCGATTTGTAAAGGGTATCTGAGTGGGGTACTCAAAATTTAATGCCTCCCGACAGTTTCTGGCTATCTCTTTATCAACATCTCCTCCTCATAGCCCTATTGTCTTCAAAACAAACGAATTTTACCCTCTTAATTCAGTCAATATCAGGAATCCATACAGACTTTAAATTGTCTTGGAGAAATCACATAATCCAATTTTCTAAATTTACATCCAAAAAATAGGGAGTTCTGTTTCATTTTCGTCATTACTTTAACTCTTTACAGTTACTTAAAATCTATAAAGGTCTTATCTGTCCCTACTTAGAATACTGCTCACACATCTGGGTGCCTTTTCTTATACTTATCTCCTTGATAGGGTTGAATCTAAAGCAGTCAGACTCATTGATTATCCTTTTCTTATTTCTAATCTGGATTCTCTTTCTCTTCACAGTAATGTATCATCCCTTTTTCTTTTCTATTGCTACGACATCTATCGCTGCTCTGATGACTTGGCGAGTTGCATCCCTAACCCACTGCCAAAGCTGCATAGCACTCGCCAAGTGGCCTCAGTACACAAGTACTGTGTGGAGATTTGTGGCACACGGATCGGTCGGCGTAGCAACTGCTTCTTCCCATCTACCTCCAAACTGTGGAACTCTCTTTTTCCTTCTGTCTTTCCAAATTTTTATAACCTATCTACCTTTAAAGAGCAGATCGATCGTCATCTCAGAACCTAATCCTCCATATCTCTAGGTCCTCAGTACTCTATTTTTTCAGTCTGTCCTTTCCTTTTGTGTATCATACCTCATCTCTGTCTTGTCCATAACTTTTATCTTTTCCTTTCGACTTAATGTTTTCTTTGTGCACGAGCATTTATTAATGAGGGCAGTTTTATTGTCTGTCCTGGCGTCACTCATTAAAAAAAAAACCTTGGCAGAGGGGGCATGAGACTTCCATTTAAAGTAAGCACAGACTAGGGGAGTGTTAGTAGAGGAAATTAGTAGATTTTTTTTTTCTTTATGAGTGTGACACCAGGGTAGGCCAAAAAAAAAAAAAAAAAAAAATCCTCATTAACAGGCCTAGGCACAAAGTAAAAATTAAGACAAAGGAAAAGAAAAAGGTTATGGACAAGGCAGAGATGAGGAAATGATATACAAAGGAAAAGGACAGGCTGAAAAAATAATCAGAGTACAGAGGATCTAGAGATATGGAGGATTAGGTCCTGAGATGACGATGGATCTGTTTTTTGAAGGAAGACAGGTTATAAGAATTAGGGAAGGCAGAAGGAGGAAGAGAGTCCAGAGTCAGGAGGTAAATGGGAAGAAGCAGTCACTGCACCGACCAATCCCCAGCTACAAATCTCAACACAGTACCTGTGAGACATGGCCGCTTGGCGAGTGTTACGCGGCCTTGGTAGTGGGGAAGGGGTGCAACTCACCAACTCATCAGAGCAGCGATGGAAATAGCAGCGATAGAAAAGAGAAGTTTGATACCGTATGGCGAAGAGAAAGAGATTCCAGAGTAGAAGTAAGAGAAGGGCCATTAATGAGTCTGACTGCCTTAGATTAATCCCTATCAAGGAGATAAGTATAAGAAGAAGCACCCCAGACGTGTGAGCAGTATTCTAAGCAGGGACAGATAAAACCTTTATAGATTTTAAGTAACTGTAAAGTTAAAGTAATGACGAAAACAAAACAGAACCCCCAGTTTTTCGGATGCAGATTAGGAAATTTGGATTATGTGATTCCTCTAAGACATGCAAGTTAAAAGGCTATATGGATTTAAGGTGATAAAATTAAGAGGGTAAATTTAGTTAGTTTCAAAGACAATAGGGTTATCAGGAGGAGAAGAAGATAAAGAGATAGCCAGAAACTGTCTTGGAGGCATTAAATTTAACTAGATTTTGGGTGCCAGACTCAGATGACCTCAGCAAATCTGAGTTGAAAATAGAAGAAAGAGTGATACCAGACTGATTATGAGTAGCAGCTGAAAAGGCAGAGGAAAAATGAAGGGTAGAATTGTAGGCAAAGGAGTGAAAAAGAGAGGAAGATGGGGACTGAAGAAGATCAATGATGAACAGAAGGAATAGAATAGGTGACAGAACAGAGCCCTGTGGAACACCACTGGTAAGAGGGAAAGGTCTAGATGTTTCACCATCAACAACCACACATATAAAACGGTCAGAGAGAAAACTGGAAATCAGAGATAAGAGAGAAGGCGTAAAGCCATAGGCAGGGAGTTTGGCCAACAGAGTCTTGTGCCCGACTAAGTCAAAAGCCTTATAGATATCAAAGGCTACGATAAAGGATTCCCATAGTTCCTCAGAGAAGATGACCATACATGAGTAAGATAGAAAAAGAGGTCACCAGTGGACCTTGTCTTACGGAAGCCGTACAGGTGATCGGAGATAAGTGAGTTAGATTCAAGACAGTTAAAAAAGAGAACATTGAGGAGTTTAGAAAACTTTAGCAATAGAAGAGGTTACGGCAAAAGGTCGGCAGTTCAAAGGAATAGAGCGGTCACCCTTCTTAGGAACAGGTTGCACTAGAGCATGCTTCTAAGATGAAGGATAGATATTGGATGACAGAATGAGGCGAAAAAGACGGCATAGCAAGGGAGCCAGTTCACCTGCAAACTCCTTAAGGATCTAGCAGGGATACCATTGGGACCAGATGACTTGTTCGTCTTTATCGAGCAAAGAACCTTATGAACTTTGCGTGAAGAAAGGATAAGGGAGGGCAAAGGGTTAGAAAGGGGTAAAGATTGAGATGGATGTGCACTGGAATCATTTACGGAAAAGTTGGAAGAAAAATGAGAGCCACAGAGGGTGGCTTTGTCAGTGGGAGAGCAAGCTCTAGAACCATCAAAACGAATGAGAGGGGGAAAGCTTCAGTTACAAAAGTTTTTGGCTAAGGACCAGAAACATTTGTCAGTGGGAGAGAAGTTATGGTCATCAACTCTCCTTTTTTTAAAGGAAGCCTTAGGCCTTCAAATCTAAGCAGTAAAGCAATTCCTAGCTAATAATAAAAGCAGAGTTAAATCAGATGGAAAGGATTTGGTATGACAGGTGTGCCCGACCCCTGGCCTGAATAGCAATGGAGCAGGCACGGTCAAACCAAGAATTTGAGGGAGAAAAAGTTTTCATAGAGGAGGGGATGTACACCTCCATTCCCGAGGTTATGATCTCAGCATCTTTTAGGGCTACCTGATCAGGGTTGCAGGATCGAAAGCAATAGTCATGTCATGGGAAGTCACAGAGGAAGTTATGCAAGTGAAAATGGAAGAGATTGAGATCACAGAGAGGTCAGATTTACTAAGAGGGGAAAGCACAGATGTTTAAAGATCAGTGTGGTCTCCAGCAAACTTCACCTTGTGTAAACAAAGTACAGACACAGAGAGATATGCATTCATGGCCGAGATGTGGCATATACAGTATTCATGTCAAAAAGCAGAGATAAGTGTCAGTAGATGAAAAGAATAGTAGATGTACAATTCCAAGCACCAAGTGTAAGGAGAGGGCAATAAGAGACTGTCTGGATTTTCAGGTTGAAAAGGCTCAGTGTTAGAAGATTTAATCTGCATAAATATGGCATAGTGAGAAAAGCAGAGTCAAGAGTTTGGAGTTGGAGGCCTATAATGGTGGAGAATGGGTGCAGGAAATGGAACGTGACGATATTGTTATAGATGACAATGTCCAGTTCGATATTTTAAAGGTGATGTGCGTAGGAGAGTGGATTTTGGAATTGGGTAGTAGTAAATGATGAAATTCAATGAAAATGAGGAGTACGTCTGACCCACGAACAAATAGGCAGTCTGAAGCAATAGGGGGGAGACAAATGCAAATGGTATTTAAGGGATGAACATAAATCAGAATGGATGAAGTCGAGACTCCTTCCTTTCCTTTAAATCATGACCACCCTGCAGCATTGTAATATATAATCATCATATATGAAAAATAAATCATAATCAAAAAGTTTCTCTTGATATGGCTTATCAATGAATAAATCTCTGTAACAAAAAATGCTTTTGGGAGGCAAAATTATCCTTTGAAGAGTAAAAATAAAAAGTAACAAAATGTAACTGCACAAAAAAAAAAAAAAAAAAAAAAAAATTCATCATGAAATTCTAAAAGAGAAACAAGCATTAAAATTAGTTCTTTCAAGTACCTCTTTACTGCACAGTTATCAATATATATTTCTTGTAACAGAAAAAAATTTACCCACCTAAATATTCGCAATAAAGAGGTAGCTAGGGGGTTACGGTCCCTATGAGAAACATCAGCAAGTGCTTGCACAGCCTCGAGACTAGGATCCAGGAGAAGCTCCTTCAAGCTGTTATATTCCTCACATGGCATTATCAAATCATGGAAGTATCTGAAAATTAGCAATATAACCTGCATTCACTCTTATAGGGAAAGTTTTGAGTAAACTTATAAAAAATCGTTTTCTTTTGTAATAAAGCAGTATCAAAAGTATTTCAATCACTGTATAAATAACAAAATAATAACTGTTAAAATAGAGCTTCCGATTCAATAGATTGCTCTAAAGCACATTCAAAAGGTACAGCAGATAAATCGAAAGTATATTCAAGGCTCCGCATTCTATAAAGCATACTTTTTAATACATCTGCCTTCTATATAACTAATAAAGTAAATTAACTATATCTATTACTTAAAAGTTAAAGACTTGAATGTAAAAAGAAAAGTCCTCAACTTCAATCATCAATAATTCTATGATCACACAAAATATGCAAATCAGTGACAGTGATATCGGACATTATACTAACATACATGTGCACTTTAAAGAATGTCTACACAAGATGTAAGACTTAAGTTAACCAATTTCTTAGTTGTTTTGTTTAATGCCATGTACTTATACTACCAAGAACCAACTCTATAACAGTATTTTCAACCTCCATCAATATTTATTGCATTGGAGAGAAAAAAAAAAGTGGCAGTAGCTTTATCTGAATCAGTCACCGCTGGTGACACATGTTTTACCCTTCTTTTAATCTTTACAAATAGATTTAACATATGGCTATCATAAAACAAAACAAAAATGGTATCTGGAAAATCCTTGAAGTTCCTATTACTAAAGAACGGCTTTATTAGAAAGAATCAACTGAGTTCAGTAGGTTAATACTCAGAAGCTTTTGCAAAGACTGAGTTGAGTGAGCTGACTGAGCGACCCCCAGAATTGGAGTGATCTGATTTCACAAAACTGGCCTATTAAACTGTGCTACCAAGCTAAATAAGTGACGGAGCTATGCTGGACTACGTTACTAAGCTGGTTACAAACCTAGTTAAATCACTCTGATATGTACAAAAAGGGGAAGAGGAAATACACAAACATACATAAATACACGTCCCAATTTAAGGGATGCTCATTTGATCCATAATCTGGTCCAAACTGGGGTCAGCAACCTAACTCATTTTGCAGGATATGTGCCAAATGCCCATAATGTCAATAAACACGAAGCTTGTAATGTCAACATCTATATTTCATGGCAGTTGCAGCACTCGAGAAACATATACACCACTCCTTACCCAAGAATTTGGAATATGGTGAAAAGGGTCAAGGTTTTGAGCCTCCAAGACACATAGTAGTTACACATTATACAAATACACAATCTAACCAACGGCTACCTCCAAAGCATTTTGGTGTAACATTCTCACCTCTATATTTCTCATGTCTTACATATACTCCTTAAAAAGCTGTGGCAACATAATATTCTTCTGGCTTTGCCCTTCCTATACCTAACATCACTTACTCTTTTCTTGGCCAATTCTTACATATAGTTTGCACATAATATTCAAGGTATATATGGTCCACACAACCATGACGCTGCATGAATCAACATATATCATCCCCAATCGCTGTGCATGCATCCAATAACCTTCCCACTAGGCACAACCCGAATCCTTGTGCAATGGAACTTATATAATCTCGATCAGTTCCGGGGTTCTTTTCTCCACTACTGACAGATATTAAACATCTACTTCACAACAATAACCATAATATATCTTTTTAATATATTGTTGTATACCACTGAGGCTAGCAGGGTAGTCACAACATGCAGCAAGAAAAAAGAGCAAATAATAAAAATAGTAATAATCAGTTTCTAATAATAATAATGTTTTTCTTTTTCATAAACAAGTCAGCAAGGGAACACAATCATAACATGTACACACAAAATATTACCAATACATATCTCAGACATCATACTTACTCAAAAGTCATGCATTGTATATCAAAGGGTGAAAAAACTTGGCCTGCGTATAAATGAATTTCCAAATAAGTAAAATGGCTCGTTTTTCTTGGCCTCTTCATATGTGCTTGGTGTTGCTCACTGACAGCATCCTTTCAAGTTGAACATCATTGTAAAGCATTTGTTTTATTTGATTGAATGTATAACTCTAGCCAATCTTTATGTCATTTATCATCCTGGGCATGGTTACACACTCTCAGGTTACCACAATATATGATCTGTCTGTGGTTTGAATGTGTAAATGTGTGGTACCACAACCAATACATCCAGGTCACTGTTGTATCTTTCTCCTTCCATCTCATATGTCCAACCAAGTAAGCCATCTTAGTTAAACTCAAAATACATAAAGTTTTGTTCATATTGAGGCCTTATCATACTAAAGTTTGGAGTGCGCCCAAAACTATAAATAAAGCACTGAAACAGCTGGGCACCAATATACTCCAATTGATCTCATCTCTTTTACTAGTTAAGTATTTGCAGCTGCAGAATACAGATATTTAGGGAGGGAGGGTTAGCCATGCCCATACCCTAGCCATTCTAGTCGTTTCCTATAACATGGATGATTTATTATTATATATTTTATGCACACAAAATTCTGAATAAGCTCTTTTTTATGACAGCTTCCTACAATAGCAAGTAGGGTGACAACATGTGAAAATACAAATGACTAATATAAAATGGCATCAGTATAGCCTGCCTATCTTCGTCTCTTATTAACTGTTTGCAAGATATAAAGAAATGCATGAGAGCTTGCCACCTATTTCACGAAGTCATCTCCAACAACAGGGTGTGGAAAAGAGGATGGTTTGGTTTTTGCATCTTACTCGGGGAAAAAAAAAAAACACACACACACACACCCCAACAACAACCACACACACACACACACCACAGTTAATACACTCAGCTAAATTATGCTCAACCTACCGATATCGGAGCCTAACAGCTCCCCAATCTCCTACTGGAGTAATGCCAGTCAAGGGGTGCCATTCCTCTACTTCTTCACCATTTTGTAGTGAGCTCAGTTCCACAATTACTTCAGCTACCTGTAAACACAGACGTAAACAAGTGTAAAGTCAAGAAAACACTCCAAAATTAATGCTTTAAATAGGTAAATACACAACATATATAGAGGTCTTAGCATATTTACATTCAACAGGTTTTCCCAGGGTGATTACTAAACTTACTTGGTAAAAATAACTCAGTTAAAGGGAACCTCCACTTTTAATAATCATAAAACTAAACATACATTCTTAAATATCATAAAAAAAATAAATATATATGTTATTCAGTATATTTGGAATATTAATAATAAGGGACTGCAATACATACACAATGCAGTATCCTTGTAATGTTGAACTAAATTAGTGTAAAGATACAATACAAATACAGCATTAACATATTATTCGTGGATAAGATGCATTTCTAAGGGGGAAAAGAGGTATAGGTAGCAAGTTAGCATACAAAAGAACATCAACATGCTCATAGCAGTTTTAAAACCCGGTTTCATAGCTAATATAAAAAATATTATTTTACTCATAAAGAAAATTTAGTTTAGAAAAAAATATTAATTCCCATTGTCAGTCTCATATTTTTCTATGTGCAGTTGCACTATGGGAAATTCTTTGTCTCATTAGGCTACAATTAATAAATTAAGGATATAGGACCAGCAAAACTCCTCTTCATAACAACTTCCAAATGCTATACAGAATATATAAGACCAGATAAATCTTCCTACTTCAAAAGTATAATGATGAATATACAAAAGATGCATTCTACAAGTATTTTTACTTACTTTTCTTTCATAAATATCAGTGATGAATCTTATAACAAAAGAATATACTAAACTACGAAGATGAAATCACAAACAGAACAAAATCCTTAATTCCTTCCCATATACTTGATGTTAATATTTTCTTTAACAGAGTAATATATGAGCGAGATCTTAACTTGGAAACACCAAAGCAAAATTTTTACCTGTCTTTCTCTCTATTTATTCCTTATCTTAATGAATTCCCAAACTCTATAAGCATAACTATCCTATATTTGCTCAAAAGTGCTAGTTGGAGATTTACAAACATCCAATCCTTGTAACAAAATATAAAAACTGTACAAGACATATCACAGTCCACAAAGAAATCTTATATTTTTTCATCTTTACATATAACTCAGCTTATTATATAAAGTTTTATACCATACACATTCACCTGAGAAGCAGTGTTAAGGTATATCAGACAATCATAAGACATGAGCAACCTATACTCACCTCAGAATCTTTACTCCTTTTTCCATGGTTATACACAGTAATGGTGAACATAAGAACATCAGGAGGAATGTCATCTAAAATAAATTCTTCATCCCAAACAGGGTCAGGACCTGGTTTAGGCCTTGTCCTACACACTTTCACCTATCAAAAAAAAAAATTGCATATTTCTGTTACAAACAAGATAACTGCCACTTAATCTATGAAACAGTTATACATGTTATGTCATTACTATATTATTTTTAGAAAAGTAAAAGGTCTGGAAAACATTACTACTATACCCATAGCTACTCTTTCAAACCTGATTTAAAGAGACAAGGCAATATGGGCTGGGAACGATTTTGGAGGGTAAACGAGTAGCTTGCATGATAGTAAGGTGTAAAGACTTCATGAATTTCAGCATTTGCAGCTTAGGTGCTACCCCCATCTGAGGAACACAAAGGGGTCGCAGCACAGCCATCCAGTCGTTGGTTAATTCCTGTAAAACAAAAATAATAAACAACTTCATGGCTCCTGTTTACAATGGATTCAAGAAAATTGTCTAGCTACACAAATATATAACACTAGTAGAACGTCCTTGGTTTGCAATGCATTATGATAAAGAGGCAATAAACAATAAAATTAATTTTATAAATACAGGAAGCCCTTGACTACATTACCACAAAAATGGAGTGTCATCTATAATTTAATCATAAAAGTGTACTTGTATTTAATGAATGAAAATTGCGTTTTATGAAATATTGATTAAATAAGCTCTCTTTAGTTTTAACAAGTAAAACAAAATTATCGATTTCTATAATGTTCAGTAAATATATGTATTGAAATGAGTCATGTTATCAGAAAAATATCACTGAATAATGCAACCTTTCTCTATAGTAAAGGATCTGCTTTTCAACAATTACATAGTGTAATTCTCCATCACTGGTTATTCTAAGTTCACTTAGGTCAGGAGAAGGGCATCTGCTCCTTCCCTTAGTTCATTTTAACTCGCTCTACATTTTCCTCTTCTCCTGTAGCAGGAGGGAAGAATACCGCATCCGTGTTATATACAACAAATAAATGAGGTATAGCGGGGGTAATGGTAATCTCCCCTTTAAATATCTTCCTACCATAAAGAGTCAAGGCCTATGATAGGGTTCTGGTAGCAAAGTCCAACCACAACTGCAATGACTTTGATATGTATCCTCTACTCAAACAGGTAAAAAAAGTACAGACATCTCTACCAAAGGCCTCCCTTTTGTATCACCTGACAAAAGGATTCATCTAGCAGTAGGCATTTCATAAATCTGCTATAGGCATCCCATTGCAGGAAAAGTACAATTAATGAAACATAGGCTCCTGTCGACTGTTTCCAGTTGCAAATATGCTAGTGATGAAAATATTTCAAGTAAAACTTCAAATTTGATTCCTAAACCTTACCCACCTCCAGTAAATGTCTATATTCCAAATGAAAGGCATATTAGAAAACTAAGTCTTCATTCGTAAAATATTGCCTAAATTGTTACTTCCTATATTCTTCATGCATTTGCAAACTGTAATACCCTTCATATTTTTAATGGGCAATTTATGGATTCTGAGTGTAATTAAATCAGTATATTTTTGTACTGATCATTGGCAATTTCATCAGCCGTGAATACCTAGCTTTGCATGGAAATTTTATGGTAATTTATGCAGTGAATTTCTCGTACCTTCCATCAATTACCATTATTTCAGAACTATGTGAAACAAATTATACAGCCTATCACCGCAACATTGTGTCATTAACTGTTGCTTCCTCAATTATTTCTAATGGCAAGCTATCAATTTTATATGGACACTGATCCCATTTTATATCTGCTACCACTGAACTGACTTAGTATATGCCCACTTTTGCTTTATATTCCAAGATTTGCTGATACAAGGGACAAGAGTAATTTCATTAACTTAAAAAGCATTATATTCCGACTTAATACCGTCTCTTTCCAGTTTCTGCTTCCATCCTAATATGTTATGGTGGGATAAACAGGCGAGCATTATGCACCAGAATTGATTTATAAATTTTTGAGTACCGTACTTTCAGAACTGTAATAAGCCCGTAAAATCTTAAATAATTTCCAATGATGTAATATTTATTGCTTACATGTAGCCTGAACTATTTCTTCCCCTACCTTAATGGTGCTTGTTCATCTTCCAGTACCACAAAGAGCCCGAAGAGATTTTTATTAAAGATTACCAATTAATATACCTATTAATTTAAGAAAAGAAGGATAGCATAAAATATCAAGATGACGTGTAGGAAGTGATAACTAAAAGCAAATAAGGAAAGAGTTAGATAATAAGATGATGCAGAGATGGTTAACCCTGAGGATATTGGCAGCTTTATATATTTAGGGGAAAATGTTAATGCAGATCGTAGTTTGAGAAGTACTGGGATGAGGGAGAAGTCAAATTCAACGCATATCATGACTTGACTCTCTGAAGGAATGACATTACAAGTGGTAAATGAGCATAAGAGCTGAGGCAAATCATATGTGCGCAAGGAAAAACACTGCAGTGACGTAGATTAAAAAATCACATAAAAAAGATGGGTGACAAGCACTGTTAGGCACATTTGGCTTGCATGAGAACTCTAGGCTAAACTAGGTCAATACACCGACATGGAGAATTGAAGTGAGCAAAATTTTTTTGAGGAGTGGTGTTGACACTTAACAAAAGAGAAAAACATGTAAATCTGAGAAATACAAGAGCTTATACAATGTTGATCATGTTTATCTTAGACATGAAATTGCTAAATATACGTATATCCATATAAAAGTAGAAGTGTAACAATTATGGGTAAATGTGGGAAAAATGCAAAAAAAAAGTAATTCTTTTATTGCTTTTTTTTTTTTTTTTTTTTTTTTTTCAAGAGTGTGACACCGGGAACAGGCAGAAACTGCCCTATAGTTATCTTACAGAAATAGAAATTTAATTCTATCATAATGGCATAGCTATGCAAGTACAGTACCTGAGAGTCCGAGCACAAGTAAGTGACAGTGGCTAAACACGGCAGTTCCCTCTCCACAAGTTGGAAGCAATTGGGACGCTCAAAAAAGCTATCATGTACTTGATAGAGATAGGAACAATTCAAGTCGATGAGGCCTCGAGGTTTAGTGCGCTGATAAAAAGAGTAGAATGTGTTACAAAGAGGCATCACTTACATTAAAAATCTTGTTTTCACCATTTTTCAGATAATACCTGTATATAAGCCCTCTATTCTGATAAAATTGACAGATGCAAATCAATATTCTTATCTAAAGTATTAGTACTATTCTGGCTGTGTATATCTAAATTTTATTTAAAAAGTTATATTTCTCATTATTAATGATATATAGCATACGGAAATTGTTCTAATTAGGAGTCTCAGATGAAATTATTATGCATTTGCACCAATAAAGATTATTAATACTAACCTTTGGGTTATCATAATAGTAGAGGATATCTGTGAGCACAAAGTACAGGCATTTCCACTTTTTATTCTTTTTGCTCTTTTTATATAACCACCCCTGTTTCTGAATACCTGCAATGAAATTTATCTAAATTACGGAACGGGAGTTGTAAAAGTTTTATTATGCAACACAAATTTATCTGTGTACAATATGCAATGGGTATAAAATGTACTTGGAGATGCGACGCAACTTTCCTACTTGGGTCATTGGTAGTACGATACTAGAACCATTTAAAATTGTTTTTCCCGATGATTTACTTTTTGGTGGCCATCAATATTTCCTTTTTTTTAATCCCTTCATCATACCAAACTGGCTTCCAGGCAATATTCCTCTTAAATGGGCTTTACAAGGTAAAAGCAACTTCAACAATCATAGCTGATATATTAACAAAAGGGAAAATCTTGAGTATTGTCATCCTCTATCCTCAAAAAATTTCTTTATATAAAGGCTAAAATGGATTAGCTTAGACTGGGAAAAAGAAAGCTTTCTGGGTCATCCACAAGGTATTCAGGCAAAATTATTTTACAGTGAGTACCGTATGTGTGGGCTTGTGTTTGAGTGACTTGACTCGGACACCCCCTCGCAGGGGAGAACGCGGCTCTAGGTAATTAAAGAGGATACAGTAGCATGGGGTTTGAATTTCCTCCCTCCCTGAATATCTATTCTAACTACAAGCATCAAAAAGAAGAAAAGATGGCAAGACTCTGAATAAGGTCTGGTACTTCAACGTTTTGTTGCTTTAATAGATTATGGCATTATATGTGAAAACAAATTAAGCAAAAAGTCAGATAGCTGTGATAAAAAAATAACCTTGACAAATTGTAAAACAGACTGTTTTTAAGTACAGTATACAAAAAAAAAAATTTAATTAACTTTTTCTTTCCAAGGTTTATCTTAAAAGTACTGTAACAATGGTAATCCTTCCCTCCAGGAAGTGTCTCTAAAAAAGTTAAAGAAAACTGGATAAGGGAGATAAGGAACGTTACCCAGATTAATAAAGGAAATTAATGTACAGTATATTGGAGAAAAATTAAATATGTACTTCACACAATGTGAGAGTAAACAGCAATACTCCTGATTTTAAAAGTTATTAGGAAAAGGGAAACAGCTGGATTTGAATTGCTAAACACAAAAGAGAGGAGAGAGAGAGAGAAGAGAGAGAGAGAGGAGGAGAGAGAGAGAGAGAGAGAGAGAGAGAGAGAGAGAGTGAGAGAGAGAGAGGAGAGAGAGAGAGATAGAGAGAGAGAGAGTAGAGAGAGAGAGAGAGAGAGAGAGAGAGAGAGAGAGAGAGAGAGAAGGAGGAGAGAGAGAGAGAGAGCAGAGAGAGAGAGAGGAGGAGAGAGAGAGAGAGAGAGAGAGAGAGAGAGAGAGAGAGAGAGAGAGAGAGAGAGAGAGAGAGAGAGGAGAGAGAGAGAGAGAGAGAGAGAGAGAGAGAGAGAGAGAGAGAGAGAGAGAGATGAGAGAGAGAGAGAGAGAGCAGAGAGAGAGAGAGGAGAGAGAGAGAGAGAGAGAGAGAGAGAGAGAGAGAGAGAGAGAGAGAGAGAGAGTGAGAGAGAATAGGAGAGAGAGAGAGAGAGAGAGAGTGAGTGAGTGGAGTGAGGAGTGAGTGAGTGAGTGAGTGAGTGAGTAGTAGTATGAGTGAGTGAGTGAGTGAGTGAGTGAGTGAGTAGGATATGTATCTAGTGAGTAGTGATCTGAGTTGAGCGAGTGGTGTGTAAGTTAAATTTTAGACATTCAAATAATGGTTACCTTTAAATTTTGTGACGCCATTTTTCTCTGATCTCATTCAACGTGGCATAAATCTTTTCAGGTGTTCTACTTCTTTCACAGGCACAATTGGTACCCAAGACGATCTCCAGAACTTAACTGCTGTAACAATATTAATTAATATTTAACACATATTTTATGACTCCAGAAAAAGTTTGACTTAAAAGTATCAACTGTACTACAAAGGTCATATCTAAGACTGAAAAATTACAATAGAGGATTTTTCAAGTACAGAGCTTAAGTTTTATACTAAATAGAGAAGGCAAAACTCATGTGTTAATAATACCACTAGTACCAGACACAGTAAGGGGCATAATATTGCTGGATAATTATAAATGTACCTTTCATTAATTTGTCATACAGTATGTGCAAATACGAAAAAGGTGTTTGCCTCGAATATAGTCATGTGGTGATACTACTACCATAAAAAAGGGTCTGTCTCACTGAGGCTTTGCAAGCTTTTTCGAGAAACAAATGTTATCGAAAGTGATTGTGAATACTCATTGCATCAGTTAAAAAATAAACTAAATTCGCTGCTAGTCATAAAATTATTTAGGATCTAGTTAATCTATAATACCATGCAGTACATACTGTATAAACTTAGG
>JAXCGZ010009818.1:65000-70000 GCA_037179515.1 Halocaridina rubra | reverse complement strand
TATATATATATATATATATATATATATATATATATATATATATATATATATATATATATATATATATATATATATATATATATATATATATATATATCTATATATATATATATATATATATATATATATATATATATATATATATATATATATATATATATATATATATATATATATATATATATATATATATATATATATATATATATATATATATATATATATATATAATATATATATATATATATATATATATATATATATATATATATATATATATATATATATATATATATATATATATATATATATATATATATATATATATATATATATATATATATATATATATATATATATATATATATATATATATATATATATATATATATATATATATATTTATATATATATATATATATGAGGATAGTAGGTTGGCCATGGCACCAGCCGCCCGTTTAAAAACTACGACTGAAGGTATTAGGATGCAACTAGGACTGGTCCAGACAGTTCCAGGTTGAATCTTCCTTCAGGACGGTTCTTTCCTCATGCCTACATCTACACTGAATATTCTGGCATATTCAATACACATCTCTTATTATTCCATTAGATTTGACCAGTCACAACATTCTGCACATCTGTCTCTTTTACTTTTCTTTTCCTCACATTTTGACATTATTTATGGAAGGTTCACAACTAATGGCCTCCAGTAGCCGGCATAGTGGGGTGCGAAGAATCTCCGGGGTTCGTGTTACCTCCACCATTGGCTTGAGGGCAGACACGCCTGGTGGTAGTAATGGTTCTGCTCTTAACCTTGCACCTCCTAATAGATCTGCTTCTTTCCCTCTTCACTATTCAAACATTCGTGACTGAACTCTAATCTTTCGTCTGTGGAACAGCACTTGGGCACTTTCCTCCCTAACCTCCTCCTCCTATCTGAAACCCAGTTGTCTATACATGCTTCCACTGACCTTTTCCAAATCTCCCACTATAATCTGTATACTCGTTTTCGTTCCAAAGGTGGGGTCTGTGCTTACTGCAACATTAACACTCCTACTGTGAGGCTCATGGACCTTGAATCTCCTGACTTTGATGTTCTCTGGCTAAAAATCTATCTCTCCACTACCACTATCATCCTTTGCTTCTGCTACTGTTCTCCAAACTCCACCGAGTTTGTGTCTTTCTTTGAATATCTCTCCTCGTGCCATGAGTCCTTGCTATCTTCTCACCCACATGCCGAAGTCCCTACATTGGAGACTTCAATGTACACCACAGTGAGTGGCTTCATTCTTCTCACACTGATGTGGGAGGAAGCGAGGCTCTTGCTTTCTCTATTACTCACGATCTGGAGCAAATTATCAAACATCCTACTCGTGTTCCTGATCGTCACGAACATGCTGCTAACACTCTTGACCTTTTTTTTACTTCTAACCCTTCAAGCTACTCTTATTCCGTGCTTTGCCCTCTTGGTAAATCTGACCACTCCATGATCTCTGTCTCTTCCATTTTCGCTCCCCCACCACCAATCCCTCCTACTCAACGTCGCCTTTGGCACTTCGAGCGAACTCAATATGAAAATTTGCGTAACTTTCTCTTTGACTTCCCATGGGATGACTACTGCTTTCGGTCCCGCAACCCTGATCGGGTAGCTGTAAAAGTTGCCGAGATCATGACCGCGGGAATGGAGGCGTACATCCCCTCTTCTACAAAAACTTTCTCTCCCCCTAAACCTTGGTTTGACCGTGCCTGCTCCATGGCTATCCAGGCTAGGAATCAGTCTCACCGATCTTACCAAGCCTCTCCTTCCGATTTAACTCGCTCTGCTTTTATTATAGCTAGGAATCGCTTTACAGCTCAGATTCGAAGGTCTAAGGCTTCCTTTATAAGAAGGAAAGTTGATGACCTTAACTCCTCTCCCAATGACAAATGCTTCTGGTCCTTAGCCAAAAACCTCTCCAAAAACTTTCGTAACTCAAGCTTTCCCCTTCTCATTCGTTCTGATGGTTCTATAGCTTGCTCTCCCACTGACAAAGCCACTCTCTTTGGCTCTCATTTTTCTGCCAACTCTTCTATCAACGATTCCAGTGCTCCTGTTCCTCAGTCTTTTCCCCTCTCTAACCCTATGCCCTCCCTTATCCTTTCTTCACGCAAAGTTCATAAGGTTCTTCGCTCACTAAAGACAAACAAGGCATCTGGTCCCGATGGTAACCCTGCAAGGTTCCTTAAGGAGTTTGCAGATGAACTGGCTCCCGTGCTTTGCTGTCTTTTTCGCCTCATTCTTTCAACCAGTATCTATCCTTCATCTTGGAAGCATGCTCTAGTTCAACCTGTTCCTAAGAAGGGTGACCGCTCTATTCCTTCTAACTACAGACCTATTGCTCTAACCTCCTCTATTGCTAAAGTTTTCGAAACTTTGCTCAATGCTCACTTCTTGAAACGCCTTGAATCTAACTCACTTATCTCCAATCACCAGTACGGCTTCCGCAAGGCAAGATCCACTGGTGATCTGTCATATCTTACTCATGTACGGACATCTTCTCTGAAGAGCTATGGGGAATCCTTTGTCGTTGCCCTTGATATCTCTAAGGCTTTTGACAGGGTCTGGCACAAGGCTCTGTTGGCCAAACTCCCTGCCTATGGCTTTACCCCTTCATTCTGTTCTCTGATTTCCAGTTTTCTTACTGACCGTTCTATATCTGTAGTTGTTGATGGCGCGACATCTAGCCCTTTCTCTGTGTCCAGTGGTGTTCCACAGGGCTCTGTTCTTTCACCTACTCTCTTCCTTCTCTTCATCAATGATCTTCTACAATCCCCATCTTCCTCTCTTCTTCATGCCTTTGCCGATGATTCTACCCTTCACTTTTCTTCTGCCTTTTCTTCAAAACCTTCATCTGTTACTCGTAATCAATCTCGTATCACTCTTTCTTCTACTCTTAACTTCGATTTGCAGAGAGTATCTGAATGGGGCACTAAAAATTTAGTTAAATTCAATGCCTCCAAGAAACAGTTTCTGACTATCTCTTTATCTTCTCCTCCTCCTGATAACCCTATTGTCTTTGAAACTAATGAAATTTACCCTCTTAACTCTATCAATATATTAGGTATCCATATAGCCTCTAACTTGTCTTGGAGGAATAACATAATCCAAATTTCTAAATCTTCATCCAAAAAATTGGGGGTTTTGTTTCGTTTTCGTCATTACTTTTCCTCATTGCAGTTACTTAAAATTTACAAAGGTCTTATCCGCCCCTGCTTAGAATACTGCTCACACATCTGGGGTGCTTCTTCCCATACTTATCTTCTTGATAGGGTTCAATCTAAGGCAGTCAGACTCATTAATGATCCTTCTCTTACTTCTAACCTGGATTCTCTCTCTCTTCGCCGTAAGGTATCTTCCCTTTCGCTTTTCTATCGCTACTACTTCCATCACTGCTCTGATGAGTTGGCGAGTTGCATCCCTCCTCCACTGCCGAGGCCGCGTAACACTCGCCAAGCAGCCACATCTCACAGGTGCTGTGTGGAGATTTGTAGCTCGCGGATTGGTCGGTGCAGCGACTGCTTCTTCCCATCTACCTCCAGAATCTGGAACTCTCTTCCTCTTTCTGTCTTTTCTAGTTCTTATGACCTTTCCTCCTTTAAAAAGCAGATCTATCGTCATCTCAGAGCCTAGTCCTCCATATCTCTGGGTCCTCTTTACTTTGACTGTTTTTTCTGTCTGTCGTTTTCCTTTGTGTGACATTACCTCATCTCTGCCTTGCCCTTAACCTTTTTCTTTTTCTTCGTCTTGGTATTTTCTCGTGCCCGGGCCTTTGTTGATGAGGGCAGTTTCTGCCTGTCCCGGTGTCACACTCTTAAAAAAAAAAAAAAATAAAAAAAAAAAAAAAAAAAAAAAAAAAAATATATATATATATATATATATATATATATATATATATATATATATATATATATATATATATATATATTAATGTTGAATAAATCAAATTCCTTTTATGGTAGTAAGAGAATTAAACAGTTTTGGAACCTTGTGCGAAAGAATAAGCAATATTAGGCTAGTAACTATGATGATATCTCCGTTAGTACATTAATAGACCACTTCAGGAAAAAATTTGATATAGTTGATTCCAAAAATAAACTCATTTATTGCCAATGCATCTCTAGAAGTGAATGAAAAGTACTCACTCATGCAAAGTCATGTATATCAAAGCTTTAATTTAACAGAAGAAAAATGAGTTCATTATATTTATAAGCTTCGTTTGGGATATGCAGCAGAGATTGATGGGATCACTGCTGAGCATCTGAGGTGGGCAGTTGGAACAAAAATTATAAAAGCTTTTTATGTGAAATTATTACATTATATATTGGGTTTGGCATAGTGCTAGACTCCTTTGCTGGGGGGGCCTTCTCATCCCACTTCTTGATAAACCTAACTGTGATACATCTGTGCCCAGAAATGGCAGACCAATAATCATCTCAACCACCTTTTCAAAATTGTTAGAAATTATTATTCTTGCAGAATGTGAAGGGCATAAATTTCACGACCTTCAATTTGGATTTGTACCAAATAGAGGAACCACAATGGCTGCCGCCCTCACCCATGATACCATACGATATATGAACTCAAATGGCTTCCCTGAATATGTTTGCTCTTTAGATGCAGAAGTTGCTTTTGATGGAATACCACCACATGGTATTCTATTCAAAGAGGCACAGGGCATCATTGCAGACATGTACTGGCGGATACTTGTGTATTGGTACTGTAGACTAACTGTTCAAATTAAATGGGGTAATATAGTGAGTGAGGATATCCCAGTCAAGAAGGGAGCTAGGCAAGGGGGCCTTTCATTCCTTTTCCCGTCCAACTTAAATTATCAAGACATGATAGATAACCTATCACATATGGAAGAGGTGTCATATTTGATGATGTAAGTTATAATGTGCTCTGTTATGCAGATGACATATTATCATGTACTGCTACTATCGCTGGACGCAAATCCTAA
>JAXCGZ010009818.1:52500-60000 GCA_037179515.1 Halocaridina rubra | reverse complement strand
ATATATATATATATATATATATATATATATATATTTATATATATATATATATATATATATATATATATATATATATATATATATATATATATATATATATATATATATATATATATATATATATATGAAGCAAAAAAAGGCCCATAAATAAAACACAAAAAGAAGCGAAGATGTACCAGGGATCTGAGAGGTAAGGTAGAGGTGTTAACCAGGAAAGGACAATTGAATAGAGAAGAAGACTGGAAAGTTGTGAATAAGGGTTCAACGAAGATGGTTCTTAAGAAAAATGATACTTTTAGACTACAAGTTGCTAATTCATTTAGTTCACTTAGAGATGAAGGTGACAGTGGCGGCAGTAATTCTTCAGGACCCATAGAGTCAGATAGGTGTACTAGCAATCGTAGAAATGGAAGTGGGAAAAGCTCTCAGGTCAAGAGCCTAGGTAAGTCTCCCAAGGTCGGAGTAACCCATCCTCCGGATAAGTCTCGTTCTTTGGTAATTGTAGGGGATTCACTATGCAGATATGTAGACAGGAAACTCAGGCATAGAGTTAGAGGAAAATATTTTTTCCCTGGAGCAGGTATGAAGAAGGTGGGTGAGTCAATAAATAGCTGGATTGAGAAAAAAGATGTTGTTTGTTTGATAGCTGGGGGAAATGACGTGCAGGATGGTAGAAGTGAAGAGCTGATTAGGTTGTATAGACAAGCCCTGGATAAGATCAGGAAAAGGGGTGCAGTTCCTGTGATGTGTGGTATTCTCCCTAGGCTTAGCCAAAGTTCAGAGTGGTGGTCTCGAGCTATAGGAGTAAATGCTAGGATGAAAGTCTTCTGTCGGGAGAATAATATAGGTTTTATAGATGGGTGGGATCACTTCACTAGTCGTAAGCATATGTATGCAAGGGATGGAGTGCATCTTTCTAATTCAGGTGTCTCGGTATTGGCTGGTATGATAGACAGAGAGGTAGGGGGGTTTTGTTAGACACAAATAATGAAATGAATAATACTTGTGCAGAGAAATTAGTCAGTAAGGGTTCAGTAAATAGTGGGTCAAATAACTGGGAGTCTAAGGATAAGAACCATTTGTTACATAGAACAAATATTAACAAAAAGAATAGCCACAAGAAGGGTAAAGCTAGAGAAAGTTTAAAAGTATATTATACAAATAGCCGTAGTTTAGGTAACAAGATAGAAGAACTGAGAGCCATAGTATGTAGTGAGAGACCGGATATAATATGCATTAGTGAAAGTTGGATTAATTTAGAAAGCAAACACCTTAAAGCTGAGTACATAATTACAGGATATAAACTTTATAATGCTGATCGTAGTGCAGATAGAAGAGGGGGAGGGGTAATTATGTTTATTAAAGATAGCCTCAGAAGCTGCATTAAGTCTGGAATTAAGACAAATCTAAATTCAGAAACCTTATGGGTTGAAATTAAAAATAATATAGAAAGTCTAGTTGTAGGAGTAGTCTACAGACCACCTGATCTAGACAATATAAAGTCGCAAGTTATATACGATGAAGTTTCTAAAGCGACCAGGTCAAATAGAGTTTGCATTGTAGGCGATTTTAATTTTAGACATATTAACTGGGAAACCATAACAGGTGATAGTAGCTCTAAGGAGTTTTTGGAAGTAGTAGAAGACAATTTCCTTTCTCAGCATGTACTTGAAGCAACACGGGGGGTGAATACACTAGATTTAGTTCTTAGTAATAGAGAGAATATGGTTACAAATTTAGAAGTTGGTGAAAAATTGGGCAAAAGTGACCATGATTCCATTAGATTTAACATAATTTTCAAGGAAACTATAAAGGAAAATAAGAATATTGTTCCAAACTCTAGAGCAGGAGATTTTGAGGGCTTAAAAACTAAATTATCTAATGAGGTATGGGAAGGGATTTCTGGGGTACAGATGTGGGTAGTTAATCCAGCAGGTCAGGTCGCAGGTAGCGGATTACCCCGAAATTTGAGTACCACATGCCAAGGATTATCACAAGATAAGATCAATACATTAAATTCTCTCACAGGAAAGAACAGCAGTCCCTTAGTTAATATAAATTTGGATGAGGAATATAACAATTTTGTCATGACTCTTAAGAATAGTCAGAGACTATATTCCCATGAAACATTGCAGATCAAGAAAAAATGACCCTAAATGGATGAACAATAGAATGAAGAATCTTATAGGTATTAAAAGAGGAATATACAGGAAACTAAAAAGAGGTGAAGAGCATGTGAGGCAGCAATATATACAGTTAAACAGGGAAGTTAAAAAGATAGCTAGAGAGTCGAAAAGAAAATACGAAGTTAGAATAGCAGGAGAAGCTAAAGAAAATCCTAAAGGGTTTTATCAACATTATCAAACAAAATTTAAGGAAAAAGTCGGACCAATTGAAGTAGCCAATGGCCATATCACAGATGACGATAAAGTGATGTGTACATGTTTAAATGATTATTTCTTATCTGTATTTACCAATGAAAACTTGGAAAATATTCCGGAAGTAGAATCCATTTACAGAGACAGTCCCGATAAAATACTTAGTTCAATAAATATTACGAGAGAGGAGGTAATAAAAGAAATAGATAAATTAAAGGCTCATAAATCTCCGGGACCTGATGGAATATATGCTAGAATATTAAAGGAATGCAAGGAAGAGCTTAGTTGTCCACTAACTGCATTATTTAATAATTCAATAAAATTAGGATCGGTACCCATGGAGTGGAAATTGGCAGATGTGGTACCAATATTTAAAAAAGGAGAACGAGTTAAAAAGAATAATTATAGGCCGGTAAGTTTAACGTCAACAGTGGGTAAGATTCTAGAATCCATAATTGCAAATAAAATAAGGGCACATCTAGAATTACACAGACTGATAAAACTTTCACAACACGGGTTTCTTAAGGGTTTTTCGTGTCTTACAAACTTACTGTCTTTTTATTCAGAAGTTTACGAGGCAGTAGATTGTGGCAAAGAATATGATACAATATATCTAGATTTTAGCAAAGCTTTTGATAGAGTTCCTCACAAAAGATTAGTTAAAAAGCTGGAAGCTCATGGTATAGGAGGAGCTGTTCTCAGATGGATCAAACAATGGTTAAAAGACAGAAAACAGAGGGTTTGCATAAATGGAGAGAAATCAGAGTGGGGCTCGGTTACTAGCGGGGTACCACAAGGCTCGGTACTGGGTCCCCTATTATTCATCGTATATCTAAATGATCTGGATTCGGATATCAGTAGTAACCTAAGTAAATTCGCAGACGACACTAAAATAGGTAGAACTATAAATGGAAAAGAAGACATTCATGCTTTACAGGAAGATCTAAATAGATTATCTGAATGGTCGGACAAATGGCAAATGGAATTTAATGTTGAAAAATGTAAGGTAGTTAAAATGGGTACTATAAAAGACAATACTAGTTATAAGCTAAATAACCATGATATCATGAGTTCTCAGTGTGAATGGGATTTGGGAGTTCTTGTGAGTAGTAGTCTTAAGCCAAGAGAGCAATGCACAGCAGTCAGAAATAAAGCAAACAGAATTTTAGGATTTATCTCAAGAAGCGTTAGCAATAGGACGGAAAAAGTTATTTTGCAGCTCTATCTTGCATTAGTTAGGCCCCATTTAGATTATGCTGTGCAATTCTGGTCACCCTATTATAGAATGGAAATTGAATCCTTGGAGAGAGTGCAGCGAAGAATGACCAAGATGATACACAATATCAGAAATCTACCATATGAGGACAGATTAAAAAAACTTAATCTACATTCTCTAGAGAGGCGAAGAGTTAGGGGGGATATGATTGAAGTGTATAAATGGTTTAAAGGGATTAACAAGGGAGATATTAATGAAGTCTTAAAAATTCATGATCAAACCAGAACTCGTAATAATGGATTTAAGCTTGATAAATTTAGGTTCAGAAGGGAAATTGGTAAAAATTGGTTTGGTAATAGAGCAGCTGATACATGGAACAAGCTTCCTAGTAGGATAGTAAATGCCAATACCTTAGACACCTTCAAATGTAGATTAGATAGACATATGACAGAGGTAGGGTGGGTATGAATAGGTTAGTGCTTATTAGAAAAATCATAAAAAGAAAAATAGAATAAATAAGTAGAGTAGAATAGAATAGGTTAGACATGCTGAAAATACAATTCAAAAATGGAGCTGCCTCGTGTGTGCCAGTAGGCATGTTGCAGTGTCCTCTATTCTTATGTTCTTATGTTCATATATTACGACTGGAGTCCAGTCCTCTTCAGGTACCTGAAGAGGACTGGAGTCCAGTCGTAATATATAGTACTTCTTCGCTTCTTTTTGTGTTTTATTTATGGGCCTTTTTTTGCTTCATATTGTGCTGTGATATAACAGTTTATTTTGCATATATATATATATATATATATATATATATATATATATATATATATATATATATATATATATATATATATATATATATATACAAGTAAATTCATACGTATATGCATGCATAGATATACGCATAAATATGAACACTACCAAAGAAGCAAACATATTCATACACACATGAACATGCATACAAATAAAATAAAAGAATGCATGCACTCATGAAGACACATTCACGAATACATAGGAAACTATATAAATAAAAGCATACAATAGCAAAATCAAACCTATGAGCATGTAAGCAAAATTACATAAAGTAAAAGCACAGTCGAACATAAGTACATAAGAAAAGGGGACATTGCAACATGCCTACTGGCACACACGAGGCAGCTCCATTTTTGATCGAAGATCTCAGCATGTCAGACATATTCTATTCTACTCTCTATTTTTTTTTTAATGCACAAAGCACTAACCTATTCATACCCACCCTTCATCTGTCAAATGCATGTCTAACCTATTACATTTGAAGGTGTCTAAGGTAGTGGCATTTATTGTACTACTAGGAAGCCTATTCCATGTAATAGCTAGTCTATTACCAAACCAATTTTTACCAGTCTCCTTTCTGAACCTATATTTATCAAGTTTACACCCATTATTTCGAGTTCTGATTTGATCATGAATTTTTAAAACTTTATTAATATTAACCTTGTTAATCCCTTTAAACCATTTATACACCTCAGTCATATCCCCCCTAACTCTGCGCCTCTCTAGGGAGTGCAGATTAAGCTTTTTTTTAGCCTGTCTTCATATGATAGATTTCTGATATTGTGTATCATCTTGGTCATTCTTCGCTGCACTCTCTCCAAGGATTCAATTTCCATCCTATAATAGGGTGACCAGAATTGAACAGCATACTCCAGATGGGGCCTAACTAATGCAAGATAGAGCTGTAAATAACTTCTTTCGTCTTATTGCTAACAAGTCTTGATATAAATTCTAAAATTCTGTTTGCTTTAATTCTGACCACAGTACATTTCTCTCTTGGCTCAAGATTACTACTCACAAGAACACCTAAATCCCTCTCATACTGAGAGCTCATGATTTCATGGTTATTTAGCTTATAACTCGTATTGTCTATTATAGTACCCATTTTTACTACTATGCATTTTTCAACATGAAATTCCATTTGCCACTTCTCCGACCATTCAAATAATTTATATAGATCTTTCTGTAAAGCATGAGTATCTTCTTTTCCATTTATAATTCTACCTATTTTAGCGTCATCTGCGAATTTACTTAGGTTACTACTGATATCCGAATCCAGATCATTTAGATATACGATGAATAATAGAGGACCGAGCACCGAGCCATGTGGCACCCTACTAGTAACTGAGCCCCACTCCGATTGCTCTCTATTTATGCAAACCCTCTGTTTTCTGTCCATTAACCATTCTTTGATTCATCTGAGAACATCACCTCCTATACCATGAGCTTCAAGCTTTTTTAACTAGTCTTTTATGAGGAACTCTATCAAAAGCTTTACTAAAATCTAAATATACTGTATCGTACTCTTTGCCGCTATCAACTGCCTCGTAAACTTCTGAGTAAAGAGACAGTAAGTTTGTAAGACACGAAAAACACCTCAGAAACCCGTGGTGTGAGAGTTTTATCAGTCTGTGTAATTATAGATGTTCCCTTATTTTATATGCATTGATGGATTCTAGAATCTTACCCGCTGTTGACGCTAAACTTATAGGTCTTATAGTTTTTATTTTCAACCCGTACTCCTTCTTTTAAATATTGGTACCACATCTGCCAGTTTCCACTCCTTGGGTACCAAACCTAATGTCACTGAATTATTGAATAGCGCAGTTAGTGGACAACTAAGCTCTGCCTTGCATTCCTTTAATACTCTAGCATAAATTTCATCAGATAAGAAATATTAATTTAAACATAACATATCTCTCCGTCATCATCCGTGATATGACCGTTGGCTACTTCAACTGATACAGCTTTTTCCTTTCATTTAGTCTGATAGTGTTGATGAAAACCATTAGGATTATCTTTAGCTTCTCCTGCTATTTTAACTTCGTATTTCTTTTTCGACTCTAACTTTCTTTTTAACTGTATATATTGCTGCGTCAACTGCTCTTCACCTCTTTTTAGTCTCTTTCAATATCTATAAGTTTCTTTATTTTGTTCTCCATCCATTTAGGGTCATTTTTTCTTGATCTGAATTGTTTCATGGGAAAATAGTCTTTCAGACTATTCTTAAGAGTTGTGACAATTTTTTTTTATAATTTTCATGCAAATTCATATTATCTGACAGGCTGCTATTATTACCTGCGCGAGAATTTACTGTATTTATCTCATCTTGTGCTAATCCCTGACCTTCTTGGACTAATCTGCTACCTGCGACCTGACCTCCTGGATTAACTGTTCACCTCTGTACTCCAGAAATCCCTTCCCAGACCTCATTAGATAATTTAGTTTTTAACCCCTCAAAATCTCCTGCTCTAATGTTTGGCACAATACTCTTATTTTCCTTAATACTTTCTTTGAAAATTAAGTTGAATCTAATGGATTTACGGTCACTGTTACCCGATGGTTCACCAACTTCTAAATTTGTAATCACATTTTCTCTATTACTGAGAACTAAACCCAGTATATTATTCCCCCGTGTTGCTTCTAGTACATGCTGAGAAAGTTAATTGTCTTCTACTACTTCTAAAAACTTCCTAGAGCCACCATCACCTGTTATGATTTCCCAGTTTATATTACTAAAATCAAAATCGTCTACAATGTAAATTCCATTTGACCTAGACACTTTAGCAATCTCGTCATATATAATTTGCGAATTTAAGCTATCTACATTCGCTGGTCTGTAAACTACTCATTCAACAAAACTTTCTGTATTATTTTTATTTCTTTCCAGGAGATTTCTGAATTTAGATTTGTATTCATTTCAGACTTAATGCAACTTCTGAGGCTGTCTTTTATATACATGGTTATCCCTCCTCATATTATATCGGCACTGAGATCCACATTATAAAGTTTATATCCATTAATTATGTATTCAAATTTAAGGTGTTTACTCTCTAAATTAATCCAGCTTTTACTAATGTATTTTATATCCTG
>JAXCGZ010009818.1:7500-45000 GCA_037179515.1 Halocaridina rubra | reverse complement strand
ATTTTATTACAATGTTTGTAGAAAGTGCCAAGGAAATATATGACCGGAACCGTGAGACTTAGGATCTGGCATCGAGAAGGGCAGGAAAGGCCAGGAAGTTAGCCATTTCCTAAACCACAAGAAACATAAGCAAGTGTTTCGTACGCAGGTACACGCCCAGGAGAGATGCCCAATAACTCCTCCCCGGAAGTAGGAGGGATTCCACTTTGAACCTGGCGTTGATTGGCAGAACTAGAGATCTCACTGATTTCATTGGAGAATTGGATGTTAAGCCACGCCCTGCCCCTGGGGGTATTTAAAGAGCCACCCCGGGCAGAGACAGTTAGTTAGAACTTTGCCAGGGGCACGAATAGATCATAGATTGTGATAGTCATAGGGTGGGGGCATTGGGGCATTGAGGCGTCGGATGTGTTGTACTCTAGAATAAATATAAGCAAAGGATTCACTGCGTGTCCATTCTTACCTTGTACCCTTCTGGTACTAATAATTATAAATATATATACGTAGGAGGAAAAGCCCTACGTCAGTGGTGACGCTCGGTGGGATAATAATAAAATCCCTACGTCAGTGGTGACGCTCGGTGGGATAATAATAAAATCCCTACGTCAGTGGTGACGCTCGGTGGGATAATAATAAAATCCCTACGTCAGTGGTGACGCTCGGTGGGATAATAATAAAATCCCTACGTCAGTGGTGACGCTCGGTGGGATAATAATAAAAGCTCTACGTCAGTGGTGGCGTACGGTGGGATAAACAAAAGCAATACGTCAGTGGTGGCAGTGCGGTACGGATCTTCACGAGAGAAAAAAAAAAAAAAAAAAAAAAACATACGAAGAGACAGGTGAATGCCAGTGCAGACCCGTGCAGAGAAAATAAGAATGGCAAAAGCAGAAATCCAACATCTCCCAATTCAAGAAATGAGTGACGAGGCCAAACACCGGAGAATTCTCGAACTGGAGGAACAAGTGCGGCGCCTACAAGCACGCGCCGACGCCGCTCCGTCGAGAAGGAACTTGGCCGACGCCGACAGTGAAACCGACGCCTCAAACATCGACGAACAGCCGGCCGCTCCGAACCCCGTGGTGACACAGGGAACGCAGCAGGACATGCCCCCACCCTGTGCCCTGGTTGTAAAGACGCCTCGAGTCAAAAATTCACTTTTATACCTCGACGGCGCAAATGTAAAAGACCGCGAATGTCCGTCCATAATTCCCGCGACCGACTTCCTGAAATACTTGGGTCTGCGGATGAGAAGTGACGAGTGCTCAAATAGAGAATATTATAAAACTTTGAAGGAACTATTTCTAAGATATTTCTTAGTAAGCCGAAGTGTGACCGGAGCATTGAGTGAAAATGCCCATTACAAGAGGTATAAGTTGCCGGATCCGACCAAGAAGACGGCGATTCGACGATTTTACTCGAAGAGAAGAAGGAAAACCCGCTCCTTCCTTGCCTTCTGCCATGAAGTTTTTCAGGACCACCTCCTTAAAATAGCTAAGTACTTGTGATCTGTATCCAGTGAGTAATGGGACAATTAGTAAAAGAAATTGAGGTCGGTGGACGCCGCCATTTTATCTTGTAGTTATGCTTTGACTCAGCCAACCCGCCTATAAGGGGTGTGGCGCTTAATAAGTTGATAAAAGTAAAATTTCTGTACCCATTACTAACATGGATAATTTGTACTAATAGCTATAAGCAGTAATAAACTCTATTTTTGTTATAATTTGAGTAATATAAAGAATTTGCGTTGGAAGTGTGTTCCATGTATTTGTATTAATGCCTAGATTGAATTTTAAGAACGCGAATGTATCGATTTTTAATTGAAAAATTTAATGCACGTGAAATCACTATTTCAGTATATTAATTTCTTAAGTGTAAGAATTATAGTGAGAAATATACGTGCATCTGCTTTTGAGGTTTTACTTAGAACACGTGTGGTTTTCGAGAAAGGAATGCGGAAGTGACCATTCGATCTCCCAACCTCGTTATTGTAAATCTGTAGTAATTGTACTGAGCTTTGATATTTTAAAGTACGTGTAAAATCATTTTTATATAAATTTCTTAAAGCGTAAGAAATAGTGTTAAGATTGCGCCTGTTTTCAAGGTTCTTTCTTTTTTGTTTGTTTTTATCCGCGGGAGTAATGTTTTAGCGAAAGAAAGACATAAATGACAGATCGTTTTTAATGTTGTTATGATGAAGGAATTAATCTTACGATACGTGTGTGGCATGTTTTTTTGAAGAATAAGAAATTTCGTGATATTAGTTAGAGATGAGTTTTTTTTTAATTTCACGCTATGCAGGTGAAAGTAAGAGTAAATTAGAGTAGTTGTGCTGTCCTAGAATAGGGAAGGTTTTTCAGTGTCACCCAAACGTAGCTTCAAGGGAGTAGAATGTTTGTTTGTTCGTTAGAATGGGACTTAGGACTAGTGAGGCAGTCTGTGACCGTGCGGCCCAACCGAGATTTCACCCTTACTCTTCTTACAACCAACGTTGTAAATTAAAGGGAATTTTACAGAAAGGGGATGATTGTCTTGAAAGTGATGTAGCGAACGTGACAGCGAGTGAGTATGAATGACTGGGGGTATAATGGGAGGGTTGCTCTAGGGGGTGAAATCGCGGAAAGCACCGTTAGGAAGCATGATTGGGGAGTCTGCGAGGATCGTTCCCCTGCTCCGCCAGGTCCTTCTGCATGCCATATCAGAGTGTATTTATGGGAGGTGATGCGCTGTTGCAATATCTAGTGAGGGATATGGATGAGAAGGTAATTCTCCACCTGCCCAGATATGGTTGAAATGCCGAGTTTGTTTTATTTTTGTTTTGTCCCCTACTCCGCCATTGAGATTATTATTCGATTTCCGAGAGATTCCAAGATAGATGTTACGTGATAAAGGACGTGAATCTATGAATGATTCTTTATTTTCTTTGCTAGCTGCAGTATATACATTATTTGTCTGAAGAGATATGTTAGATTGATAAAGTAAAACTTTGCGAGTTTTAGCCATGATAATGTTTTATCAAAATTATTTCGGCTTGGTCATAAAGAAAGAGTGAGAGCTGACACGAAATGACAACAAGAATGTTACACAGCTGTATCCCGTATTTGAGAGAGCAGATATAAGTCAAATTCGAGATAGTAAAAGAATATATATATTTTATGTTTGAATTGTTTATGTACAACTCCGTACGAGATTTTGAAGTTTAAGCAAAATGCATTCCTTACTGTTGATAATGAAATATACTTTTTGTTTTTATTATTGCATACACAGAGATAGACTTTTTATATTCTTAGATACCCGTTTTTTGTTATAGTTCTTTTTGTATTGAAGAAATCTTTAAAATCTTACTTAAAGGATTCTGAAAAGATTATCTAGAGATAACCATGGTTAATCCCTAGCATTTTCATGAATTTTAGATTACAATCGGGCTAATTGAAGATAATTGAGATTATTAGAGATTATTTGCTGAGTTTTAAAGTTAAAATTAATGACACTTAAGTCCTTTTTAAGAAGTTGTTAAGAAAAGGATATTTGTACTTTTGTTGATAGTAGTAGGGATACTGTCACATATGATTTTAGTTTTTTTGCTTTAATTTCATCAGTGTGTGCGCTTCGACTTAACCCTCTGATTTATAGCATGAAAAGAGAGAGATTGTCATTATAGACAAGGAT
Source organism: Halocaridina rubra (assembly GCA_037179515.1). NCBI lineage: Eukaryota > Metazoa > Arthropoda > Malacostraca > Decapoda > Atyidae > Halocaridina > Halocaridina rubra. The sequence continues at coordinate 41,331 of JAXCGZ010009818.1, read as the reverse complement.
GTGTATGCTGTTACAGTAAAGTCCTTATCAAGATTAAACAGAAAGGAATGGATTTATGCTTCGACAGTTCTGCAGTTGTACACTAAGTTCTTTTTGCTTTTGTTTTTGTTAATGAGGGAATGAGAATAGCCGCTGACAATAAACGTAAGACTCTATCGATGGTCATTGCTAACGTTTATTCACGTTCATTTGTTTATTTATTTTTATTATTAGAGATACTCTGCGACAATTTTTTATTTTCAGTACAAGTAAAAGACAGAGGCCCATCTCAGCTGACTTGTGAGTGGAAACCGCAACGTATTTCAAGGTCGCCCAGTCTCTCTCTCTCTCTCTCTCTCTCTTTCCTACCTTTCACTCGACTCTGAGCCTGACAGAGGCTCCGTTCAATGCTAAAAGAATGTAGCCGTCTTTGATTTTTTTTTGTGTGTTTTTTCCAGCGAAGCTAGGCGATAATTGTGCCTACATTTTATGGCAGTCGATAGATTGTTGCATGCTGCTATTGCATGAATACTGATAAGACATCGGTAGCACCGCCATTTGCATAAAATATTTTAACCACATGGCGCAACTGTTTAGAGCATAAATAGAACTCCCATTGACAAATTGTGGAGCCAGCAAGTTGCCACTTATGCTATATATATATACATTGATTATGACAGCAGGAATTTAAATATTAAAAGAGACTGTGTTAGAATGAGCATTACTAGGAAGTATAAGTATAGAACTCTGTTCTTACTTCTGAATGCCAGTCTCCATTGTATATATATTGATATTTCTGATTTAGTACATTTATTTTTATTGTTTATTATTCTTATTTTTAGATCATGATTATTAGTAATGTTATTATGTTGACTGATATCGTTGCTATCTCTCAATGGCCTGTTGCTAATTATTATTTTTGAAATGAAATCAGCAGTAACTTGATGATTTGTATCTTTTAGCTGGATTCATACTTGATGTTACTGTAGCCACCGCTAATAAGAATGTTTCTTTAGTGGCTTTTCTCAGCATTTAATGATTATTCTTTTTGACATTTATAGTAGAGTAATGCTATGTAGCAGTTGCTAAGTCCTAAGTATCTTGGAATAATAATCTAGTTGTGTAGACACATACTTTCCATTACCACCCTATTCCTAGGCAGCCCCGACCTGCAAGTTCTAAAAGTCTTTAGATTTTGTCCGTCAGACAAGTCCCTAGTGCCCATTGAATAGAGATTGCAATCACTTGCAGTTGCAGGGGAGGCAAAGTATAGCCTCGATTACCAACGTATGGCCATTGTTGGTACCCTGAAGTCATAGGGAACCTTTCTTACAACTGTAGTAGTGACAGAGGTTCAAATTTTCATCCCGAGATCTGCTTCGAAGGTACGTGTGAGGGCCGTACAGGAAGAGAATCGCTGTGACGTTGCAGGTCTCCTGCGTGGTGGTCTTAGTCAAGATCGGCCGAGGGCGGGACGAGGAAGCCGGGCTGGAAGGATTAGCGGGATGGGCCCAGTCCTTGTCCTTTTTGTTTTGCCTAACCGAGTAACGGAGATATGGCAACAAACCTGGGCCTGCAGCAAGGATGGCGGGGGAGTGAAAAACTGAGGACACAAGGAAACCGTTTTATAACGCCTAGCAAGAATTTCATGAGCAAGGGAAAGAAAGAAATTAAAAGTCGTCCTAGACAGAGAAGTTAAAAGTCGTCCTAGACAGAGAAAACGAAAGTCGTCCTAGACAGAGAAATTAAAAGTCGTCCTAGACAGAGAAATTAAAAGTCGTCCTAGACAGAGAAATTAAAAGTCGTCCTAGACAGAGAAAATGAAAGTCGTCCTAGACAGAGAAATTAAAAGTCGTCCTATCCATTGGTCTCTGAATAGTAATATAATATGAAAGTAACACATGTTTTGTTTCAGGAGTAGTTTTTAAGGCTTAATTTTAAGACAAATCAATGCCTCTAATAATGATAGGAATAGAATTTATGAAGGTAAGGTCTCTTATAGAAATTACTGTTGATGTTATGGTCTATATCATTTTAAATGTGTATACATGCCAATACTCTACCTCATTTGTTTGCTAATGTGCTACATAAGTTATGATTTTACCGTAATTAACTCAATTTAGTCTTTTAAAGAAACGAGAGAAGTAGATGAATTAATGTTTTGATTTAAACTGGCTTTTGATCTTAATTAATGTTTGATATTAGTTTCACGCTGGAATTATGGTTGTTTAAATATAAGAATATGTTTGTATTACAGATTTCCAACAAGGAAATAGACCCTGCATGCTCTAGTTGTCTGTAAAAGTACTCTATATATGTTATGTTTGTGTAATTTGTATAGGAATTCTTAGAAAATAGCTTAAATAATTCGGCCCCATTTCTATTGTAAACTAATGTTAGCTAGGATATGTCCAAGAGCTCCCGGAAAATTAGCCCATGCTTCGACTGAAATAAGAGATATTTCAGTTTTGGTTGGGAGGGATGTCGTATGACTTCCGCCATGCTGAAGCCAGAATCTGAAACTTGTAACAGATCTTGAGGGGTAACGGTTGGTCGAGGGCACGGATATTTTATTACAATGTTTGTAGAAAGTGCCAAGGAAATATATGACCGGAACCGTGAGACTTAGGATCTGGCATCGAGAAGGGCAGGAAAGGCCAGGAAGTTAGCCATTTCCTAAACCACAAGAAACATAAGCAAGTGTTTCGTACGCAGGTACACGCCCAGGAGAGATGCCCAATAACTCCTCCCCGGAAGTAGGAGGGATTCCACTTTGAACCTGGCGTTGATTGGCAGAACTAGAGATCTCACTGATTTCATTGGAGAATTGGATGTTAAGCCACGCCCTGCCCCTGGGGGTATTTAAAGAGCCACCCCGGGCAGAGACAGTTAGTTAGAACTTTGCCAGGGGCACGAATAGATCATAGATTGTGATAGTCATAGGGTGGGGGCATTGGGGCATTGAGGCGTCGGATGTGTTGTACTCTAGAATAAATATAAGCAAAGGATTCACTGCGTGTCCATTCTTACCTTGTACCCTTCTGGTACTAATAATTATAAATATATATACGTAGGAGGAAAAGCCCTACGTCAGTGGTGACGCTCGGTGGGATAATAATAAAATCCCTACGTCAGTGGTGACGCTCGGTGGGATAATAATAAAATCCCTAGCGTCAATATATATATATATATATATATATATATATATATATATATATATATATATATATATATATATATATATATATATATATATATATATATATATATATATATATATATATCCATTTTTGCACTTTTCAGAGGTTTCGTTTATTACTGACGCTGGCAATTAGCTCATATATGATTGGACCGTTAGGAGGAATCTCCCAATCAGAAGTCGAGGAAGATGCAGCTGGTGAGATCATCTCAATTACATAGAATATTTAATTTGTTGGTTTTTTGAGATATTTTCCTGTTAATTATGTAATCATTTTAAAAAAGAAATTGTTATTACATAGTTGTTATTTCTGGCATTACGTTTACATACATACATGCATACATACATACATACATACATACATACATACATACATACATACATACATACATACATACATACATACATACATACATACATACATACATACATACATACATACATACATACATACATACATGCATACATACATACATACATACATACATACATACATACATACATACATACATACATGCATACATACATACATACATACATACATACATACATACATACATACATACATACATACATACATACAAACATACATACATACATTAGGTAATCACATACATACATACATACATGCATACATACTAGAGCATATTTTTTTTTTCTGCCAGGAGAACCTGAGAAGAAAGAAAAGTTTTTCTTGAAGTCGTACAGTACAGCCACTTGGACCTTTCTCTCCACCTTCACTTCAGTCGTTCCTTTCACATGCTTTACAAGTAAGTAAGTAAGTAAGTAAGTAAGTAAGTAAGTAAGTAAGTAAGTAAGTAAGTAAGTAAGTAAGTAAGTAAGTAAGTAAGTAAGTAAGTAAGTAAGTAAGTAAGTAAGTAAGTAAGTAAGTAAGTAAGTAAGTGAGTGAGTAAGTAAGTAAGTCAGTAAGTAAATAGATCTAAAGTATTTTTCTAGATAACTGCTTGTTTCACCAGAAATGTTTTTATTACGATTTCATAAAATAAATGGTTGGGCTTAATCAAATGAATGTTACTCCCTTCTTAGCCCCAGATTGAGTAACCTGACTTTAATGACATACACATCTTACTTCTTAAACAGCTTCTGCTGGTCTAGTAGGTACAGACACATGCGCCGGTCGACGTCACCGCAGAATTAGACAGTTATACCCTTCTAAGATGATCAACGGTCAAGAGGTCAATGCTGAAAAATCTCTGGCTTCAAGCATCGATGATGACCAGCCGAGCCCTGCATTGGATTTCTTGGCGAGGGAAGCAGGGATAGCCAAGCAAGTGAAATTTTTCTTTACACTCTGGACCACAACATCCACCGCCATCACCGTGACGAGTTTTTCCACTAATAGGTCCATTACTCACTCATACAGAGCGATGTGTGTCAACCCTACTTTTACCTCTTCAGTTGCTGTTTGTGGATAAATACTTGCGCTTCTCGGACATCTGCAATCAACGCTTTTTAACTATTTTTCTTGTTTTCTCTCTTCCTCGATGGTCATATAAGAGTAGAGGCTGTTAAGTTGAGGATTCAACATTTTGGTCTTTTGGAAAGAAAAAAAAAGAAATGAAAAAAAAACCTGCCACTATTAGTCAAAATATCAAAATATTACTAAGCTGTGAAGTCAACTCAACTAAAATTTTGTAGGGAATTTACATGAAATCTGAAATATTACTTTCAACTATATCCATTTTTTCTGTTCGCCAAAAATTCGTTAATGACACCAGTCCAACTTTGACCATGTGTGTCTGAGATGTTCACTGAACTATCTGATTTGACGGAGGCTATCGCATGAGCCTAGATAAAATTCTTTTGCCACTCAGCTGGTGTACCGAGTTCACCCGCAGATGTTTGTGGTCAGGGTTTCAGGAGAATCCATACCTTAAGGAACTCAGGCTTCGATAACAACAAAAAATATCCGTCAAGTATCTAGCATCGCAACAAGAAAAAACGAAAGATTTAATATAAGCTGGAACTCTATTCTTTCATAGACATACATACATACATACATACATATACATACACACATATATACAAAACTAATTACCTACCTACACACACACACACACACACACACACACACACACACACACACACACACACACACACACACATATACACTATATATATATATATATATATATATATATATATATATATATATATATATATATATATATATATATATATATAATCAAGCAAGCACATTACATATGTGAAAACATGACTCATTTTTTACCCCGACCGGGACTCGAACCTAGGACTTAGTAATTATAAGTCCTAGGTTCGAGTCCCTTTCGGGGTAAAAAATGATTCATATATATATATATATATATATATATATATATATATATATATATATATATATATATATATATATATATATATATATATATATGTATATATATATGTATATATATATATATATATATATATATATATATATATATATATATATATATATATATATATATATATATATATATATATATATATATATATATATATATATATATATATATATATATATATATATATATATATATATATATATATATATATATATATATATATATATATATATATATATATATATATATATATATATATATATATATATATATATATATATATATATATATATATATATATATATAATATATATATATATATATATATATATATATATATATATATATATATATATATATATATATATATATATATATATATATATATATATATATATATATATATATATATATATATATATATATATATATATATATATATATATATATATATATATATATATATATATATATATATATATATATATATATATATATATATATATATATATATATATATATATATATATATATATATGAGCATGCACAGATAAATAGATTGTGTAGTTGTAAGTATGAATATATTTTAAGCTAACCAAGTCATATTAAGTATACAAATGAGCATTTATTGTTACATTATCTTAAGATAATACTATAATCAGAAAATAATGACCCATTGCTGTTAGTGTTTAGAATAAAGGAAAGCTTGCATTTCCAAATGTCTGTATAATTACTTTTCCCTTTCTTCTTATTATAAAATATTCCAGTCTTTTGTGTCCTTTTAAGAAATAGTTAATATTAGACTAGTGATTCCCAATCATGTGCCGAGGCACTGTGGAAGACCACGTGGTATTTCTGAGAGCCACGAGATGGGCCAGGATTGACACAGGATTTTGTGCTGATAAAGTGCTTAGGACTTAAAAAAAAAAGTTGATGTATAGACGTTAAGTACTATCAAGGTACCCCAGTCGCCTGGACAGTGGTGTCTCATATCCAAAAAGGTTGGGAATCTCTGTATGAGACGATCTGGAACAGGGTGCCACGGAAGCTCAGTTGTCATGTCCCTAATAAGAGACAGAGTTATTAGATTTAATGAGCTTGGTGCCAGAAAGGCAGCCCTCTTGATACTGATTTATTTAGGAATTATTCCATACAACCCCTCGCTAGGGGGTGTCTACTCTTAGCTGTTTCTGAGAACAATCTCATCCTACCATTGCTCCTTCTTTTGTGTGTGGAAAACTTTGACAAGCGATCTGGCATTTTAGTGCGGATATGATCGTACATCTGGCAGCGCAACTAGGCAACATCGTTAACTATGACCCATGGTGCGGTTAACGAATAATATGAAACGAAGATTCGTTTTAGACTGAATCAAACATGACCACACTAATCAACAGACCCCAGTGATCAGAGTTTTTAATTAGGAAGTGACAAACCCGAGTCCGATCCCATCGCATGGCGTAAGGAATTGCATCTAGACTTAATTCTCCAGTCCAAGCTGTTGAACCAACAATGGAAGATTTCTTATATTCTTTTTACACAACACAAATTTGGAAACTTTATAGATTTAAAAGGGGTTCCATAATAGATTTTATAAATATGCTTGAGTGTGTCATTACCTAGTTGTGATTACCTAATTGTGTTTACGGGAAAGAGCCCAAAGCTTGTATCTTCCCGTCTCCTCATCGGTTCCATTTTATACTTAGTGATACTTATCATACCTGTCCTTAAAACTATGGATTGAGATACCATTAACTACCTCCTCGCTTAGCCAATTCCAATTATCAACTACTCTTACACTGAAAAAGTATTTCCTTACATCCTGCGAAGAAGTTTTCTTACGAAGCTTCAAACTATGACCTCTAGTTCTAGAGCCAGCCATATCAAAATATCGATCCCTATCCACTCTATCATAACCATGAAGGAATTTAAAGACTGTCACCATATCCCCCCTCACTCTTCTAGCTTCGAGTGATGGTAAGTCTAATTCCCTCAGCCTCTCATCATAACTGAGATTGCGTATTTCTGGCACCAGTTTCGTGGCATGTCTTTGAACTTTTTCAAGCTTAGCTATGTGCTTTTTCAAGTGCGGATTCCAAAAGGGGGCTGCATATTCGAGTTTGGGCCTCACATAGGTTACATAAATATTTCTGAACATATCCTTGTCCATGTGCCTGAAGGCTACCCTTACATTTAATAAGAAGGCATATGCTGCCCTTACTATGCCATTTATATGCATTTCTGGAGACAAATCTGCCTGTATGTTTACTCCTAGACCTCTCTCATTTTCAGTCTTTTGAAGTTGTAATCAAGCCACAGAGTTGTCAAGCTTGGGCCTTCTTGCACTTGTACCCATTCTCATAACCTTACATTTTGAAGTATTGAATTTCATTAGCCACTTTTCTGACCACTCATGCAGACTATTTAGATCTCCCTGAAGTTCTCTACCATTGTTCTCGTTTCCTACTTTCTTCACAATCTTTGCATCATCTGCAAACATATTCATCAATGAATTTACAGACTCTGGTAGGTCATTTACATATACAAGGAACAAAAGTGGCCCTAAAACTGAACCCTGTGGAACTCCCCTACTAACTCTTCTCCATTCAGACACTGAGTGTCTTACTCTAACCCTCTGTTCCCTTCCTTCTAAGTAAGTTTTTATCCATTCCAAAACATTTCCACCTATTCTAGCCATTGCTTGCAGCTTCCTAATAAGTTTCCCATGTGGAACAGTGTCAAGCTCTTTCTGGAAGTCTAGGAATATGCAATCTGCCCAGCCCTCTCTTTCCTGTAAGATTCGGCTTACCCCATCATAAAATTCTAATAAGTTTGTTACTGTTGATCTACCTTCTCTGAAGCCATGTTGTCTCACTGACAAAAAGTTGAAGGATTCCAAGTGAAGAGAGATATGTTTCCTTAGTAGTTTCTCCATAACTTTGCAAACTATGCTGGTCAAGGAAACTGGTCTATAGTTCAGAGCCGTATCCCTCCTTCCCTTTTTGAAGATAGGTATCACATGTGCTTGTTTCCAGCATCTTGGAATCTCCCCTGACTCTAGTGACTTTTTAAATATGATACTTAATGCCACTGATATTGAGTTTGCGCATTTTTTTAAGCACATGAGGGGATATATCATCAGGACCTGTAGCTTTATGAACATCTAAATCCGTCAGCGCTTTGCATATCTCTGTGGCTGTAAGGTTGATGTTCTCTAATGCCGGCCCTTGAGCTTCTATCTCTGCAATCTGAGGGTGTGGGGTATTTTCTACTGTAAATACTGACTGAAACTCCTTGTTCAATTCTTTGCAGATCACTTCATCTGTCTCAGTTATGCTTCCATCCGCTCTCTTTAGCCTTAAAACCTGTTCTTTTACCTTCAGTTTTCCTCTGATAAAACAGTGGAAAAGCTTGGGATTTCTTTAGCCTTCTTAGTGATGTCCCTCTCATAGTCTCTCTCTGCCTCTCTTCTTTTACTTAGGTAGTCATTTCTTGCTCTTTTGTAGGTTTGCCAGGCATTTATGTTTTTTCTCCTCCTATACCTTTTCCAGCATTTGTCTCTCCACTCTTTAGCTCTTTTACACCCATTATCGAACCATTTCTCTCTGGCATGAATTACAACTACTTTGGTGACAGGTATGCAGCAATCTACTATCTTCCCATATTTCTCACAAAAGATGTCATATATTTCTTGTACAGATTTGTTGTAAAATAAGGTTCTCCAATCAATAACTGCAAAAAGCTCATTCATTTTGATGTAATCACCTTTCGGATAGTTTCTCCTCATGTCCTCAGTGCCTCTACTCTCAGGCAGAATATCTTCAATGATATACTCCATCAACAACACACAGTGGTCACTCTTTCCAATTGGTGGTTCATACTCAATTTTTTCAATATCCAACACATTATCTGTGAACACTAGATCAAGTAGTGATGGCTCATCCCCACCCCTGGCCCTCGTTGGTGTGTGTGTGATTACCTAATTGTGATTACCTAATTGTGTTTACGGGAAAGAGCCCAAAGCTCGTATCTTCCCGTCTCCTCATCGGTTCCATTTTATACTTAGTGATACTTATCATACCTGTCCTTAAAACTATGGATTGAGATAGCATTAACTACCTCCTCGCTTAGCCAATTCCAATTATCAACTACTCTTACACTGAAAAAGTATTTCCTTACATCCTGCAAAGAAGTTTTCTTACGAAGCTTCAAACTATGACCTCTAGTTCTAGAGCCAGCCATATCAAAATATCGATCCCTATCCACTCTATCATAACCATGAAGGAATTTAAAGACTCTCACCATATCCCCCCTCACTCTTCTAGCTTCGAGTGATGGTAAGTCTAATTCCCTCAGCCTCTCATCATAACTGAGATTGCGTATTTCTGGCACCAGTTTCGTGGCATGTCTTTGAACTTTTTCAAGCTTAGCTATGTGCTTTTTCAAGTGCGGATTCCAAAAGGGGGCTGCATATTCGAGTTTGGGCCTCACATAGGTTACATAAATATTTTTGAACATTTCCTTGTCCATGTGCCTGAAGGCTACCCTTACATTTGATAAGAATGCATATGCTGCCCATACTATGCCATTTATATGTATTTCTTGAGACAAATCTGCCAGTATGTTTACTCCTAGATCTCTCTCATTTTCTGTCTCTTGAAGTTGTACTCCAGCCACCGAGTAGTCAAGCTTGGGCCTTCTTGCACTTGTACCCATTCTCATTACCTTACATTTTGAAGTATTGAATTTCATTAGCCACTTTTCTGACCACTCATGCAGATTATTTAGATCCTCCTGAAGTTCTCTACCATTGTTCTCGTTTTTTACTTTCTTCACAATCTTTGCATCATCTGCAAACATATTCATGAATGAATTTACAGAAATTGGTAGGTCATTTACATATAAAAGGAACAAAAGTGGACCTAAAACTGAACCCTGTGGAACTCCACTACTAACTCTTCTCCATTCAGACACTGAGTGTCTTACTCTAACCCTCTGTTCCCTTCCTTCTAAGTAAGTTTTTATCCATTCCAAAACATTTCCACCTATTCCAGCCATTGATTGCAGCTTCCTAATAAGTCTCCCATGTGGAACAGTGTCAAACGCTTTCTGGAAGTCTAGGAATATGCAATCTTTGTGTGTGTGTGTGTGTGTGTGTGTGTGTGTGTGTGTGTGTGTGTGTGTGTGTGTGTGTGTGTGTGTGTGTGTGTGTATCTCATAAGCACATTACCATATGTGAAAACCTGAATAATTTTTACAACAACCGGGACTTAACCTAGGAAACATAATTACTGTGCCAAGGCATTACCAACTACACAACAGGTCTTAAAAGGGAAACAAATCTTACAGCTAAATCTACTATTCTAGGAATGAACGTATTCTACCTGACTGCCACTCTGTTCATATATTACAGTTTCCCCCAACCTCACTCGTGGCTTTGTTTTCGCATTTAATTCAAATCTCAATCTCATTTGGGACTTTATAATAATCAAATAAGCACATTGCCATATGTCAAAACATGATTATTTTTTACCCCTACCAGGATATGAACCAAAGACACATAATTACTATGCCAAGGGGCTACCAACTACACCATAGAAGGTCTTAAAAGGGAAACAAACCTTACAACTATATCTGCTATACTAGGAATGAATGCATTCTATCTGAATGCCACTCTGTTCATATTACAGTTTCCCCCAATCTCACTTGTGAGAATGGGATTTGAGTTAAATGCGAAAACGAATCCACGAGTGAGGTTGGTTGAAACTGTAATATGAACAGAGTGCATTCAGATAGAATGCGTTCATTCCTAGTATAGCAGATATAGCTGTGAGGTTTGTTTTACTTTTAAGACCTACTGGGGTATAGTTGGTAGTGCCTTGGCACAGTACTTATGTGTCCTAAGTTCAAGTTCCAGTTGAGGTAAAAATTATTTATGTTTTCACATATGGCAATGTGCTTATTTGATTATTGTTGGTCCGAAATGAGACTGAGATTTGAATTGAATGCGAAAATGAAGCCAAGAGTGAGGTTGGGGGAAACTGTAATATGAACAGAGTGGCATTCAGATAGAATGCGTTCATTCCTAGTGTACCGGATGTAGCTGAAAGGTTTGTTTCCCTTTTATATATATATATATATATATATATATATATATATATATATATATATATATATATATATATATATATATATATATACATATATATATATATATATATATATATATATATATATATATATATATATATATATATATATATATATATATATATATATATATATATATATATATATATATATATATATATATATATATATATATATATATATATATATATATATATATATATATATATATATATATATATATATATATATATATATATATATATATATATATATATATATATATATATATATATATATATATATATATATATATATATATATATATATATATATATATATATATATATATATATATATATATATATATATATATATATATATATATATATATATATATATATATATATATATATATATATATATATATATATATATATATATATATATATATATATATATATATATATATATATATATATATATATATATATATATATATATATATATATATATATATATATATATATATATATATATATATATATATATATATATATATATATATATATATATATATATATATATATATATATATATATATATATATATATATATATATATATATATATATATATATATATATATATATATATATATATATATATATATATATATATATATATATATATATATATATATATATATATATATATATATATATATATATATATATATATATATATATATATATATATATATATATATATATATATATATATATATATATATATATATATATATATATATATATATATATATATATATATATATATATATATATATATATATATATATATATATATATATATATATATATATATATATATATATATATATATATATATATATATATATATATATATATATATATATATATATATATATATATATATATATATATATATATATATATATATATATATATATATATATATATATATATATATATATATATATATATATATATATATATATATATATATATATATATATATATATATATATATATATATATATATATATATATATATATATATATATATATATATATATATATATATATATATATATATATATATATATATATATATATATATATATATATATATATATATATATATATATATATATATATATATATATATATATATATATATATATATATATATATATATATATATATATATATATATATATATATATATATATATATATATATATATATATATATATATATATATATATATATATATATATATATATATATATATATATATATATATATATATATATATATATATATATATATATATATATATATATATATATATATATATATATATATATATATATATATATATATATATATATATATATATATATATATATATATATATATATATATATATATATATATATATATATATATATATATATATATATATATATGAATAAGAGAGAGTGAGAGAGTTAGTCCCTTTGAATGGGGATGGACAGAAACAAGTTTGAACTGGGGGATTGTGGCTAATTGGCCTATTTAACGCCCCAGGGTGGGAGGCTCTAAACCACATTTGTCAAGCATGTAATTTTTCGATATACCTATCATATGCCAGGTATATGCCGACTTTTTTTTACATTTGTCAGGTATGTCCGCCTTATCTGACATTTGTCAGTATGTCCCGACGTACCTGACATTTTTCTGTTATGTCCCGTCTTGCGTGCGCTACCATTGAGGTCCAGTGCCCCACCCACCCAATTATAAATAATAATAATAATAATAATAATAATAATAATAATAATAATAATAATAATAATAATAATAATAATAATAATAATAATAATAATAATAATAGATAATAATAATAATAATAATAATAATAATAATAATAATAATAATAATAATAATAATAATAATAATAATAATTATAAAAAATGATTTTTGCTATTTTTCTCTTTATAAATTATAATGAATATTTAATCAAATCGTATTAATTAGTCTTTATAGACAGAATAATAAGTGATATATTAATATTTCTCATTATTCATTATAATGACTCATTATTTACGAGTATAATGTAAATAACTCCCTGAGGGAGGGGTAGGACTAGAGTACTTCCTCCGTGTTCCCCTGTGTGTCGTAAGAGTCGACTGAATGGGGCTCAGCGACGGGACTGAGAATCCCTTCCTGTGTATTTTATCTACCCAAAGAGTCATGTAGGTATGGTAAAAATAAAGAAGATATTATCTATCAGAATATGAGTGTCATCATGAGGTCTACATAAGAAACTAATTTAGTGGCATCTTCAAAATACCTTTTATTTATCTATCTATCTACCTTGGCTGTTTCCCCCATTAATTGGGGGGTAGCCGACATCAAGAAAGACATCAAGAAAGGAAAACAGTAATGGGATTACTCTGCTCTATGGGCACATTGCCATATGTCAAAACATGTTTAATTTTTACCCCGACCAGGATATGAACCTAGGACACATAATTTCTGTGCCAAGGGGCTACCAACTACACCACAGAAGGTCTTAAAAGGGAAACAAACCTTACAACTATATCTGCTATACTAGGAATGAATGCATTCTATCTGAATGCCACTCTGTTCATATTACAGTTTCCCCCAATCTCACTTGTGAGAATGGGATTTGAGTTAAATGCGAAAACGAAACCACGAGTGAGGTTGGATGAAACTGTAATATGAACAGAGTGCATTCAGATAGAATGCGTTCATTCCTAGTATAGCAGATATAGCTGTGAGGTTTGTTTTCCTTTTAAGACCTACTGGGGTGTAGTTGATAGTGCCTTGGCACAGTACTTATGTGTCCTAAGTTCAAGTTCCAGTTGAGGTAAAAATTATTTATGTTTTCACATATGGCAATGTGCTTATTTGATTATTGTTGGTCCGAAATGAGACTGAGATTTGAATTGAATGCGAAAATGAAGCCAAGAGTGAGGTTGGGGGAAACTGTAATATGAACAGAGTGGCATTCAGATAGAATGCGTTCATTCCTAGTGTACCGGATGTAGCTGAAATGTTTGTTTCCCTTTTAAGACCTTCTGTGGTGTAGTTGGTAGTGCCTTGGCACAGTAATTATGTGTCCTAGGTCAAGTCCCGATCGGGGTAAAAAGTATCCATATATATATTATATATAATATATATATATATTATATATATATATATATATATATATATATATATATATATATATATATATATATATATATATATATATATATATATATATATATATATATATATATATATATATATATATATATATATATATATATATATATAGTATATATATATATATATATATATATATATATATATATATATATATATATATATATATATATATATATATATATATATATATATATATATATATATATATATATATATATATATATATATATATATATATATATATATATATATATATATTTATATATATATATATATATATATATATATATATATAATATATATCATATATATATATATATATATATATATATATATATATATATATATATATATATATATATATATATATATATATATATATATATATATATATATATATATATATATATATATATATATATATATATATATATATATATATATATATATATATATATATATATATATATATATATATATATATATATATATATATATATATATATATATATATATATATATATATATATATATATATATATATATATATATATATATATATATATATATATATATATATATATATATATATATATATATATATATATATATATATATATATATATATATATATATATATATATATATATATATATATATATATATATATATATATATATATATATATATATATATATATATATATATATATATATATATATATATATATATATATATATATATATGAATAAGAGAGAGAGAGTTAGTCCCTTTGAATGGGGATGGACACAAACAAGCTTGAACTGGGGGATTGTGGCTAATTGGCCTATTTAACGCACCACAGGGTTGGAGGCTCTAAACCACATTTGTCAAGCATGTCATTTTTCGATATACCTAACATATGCCAGGTATATGCCGACTTTTTTTTACATTTGTCAGGTATGTCCGCCTTATCTGACATTTGTCAGTATGTCCCGACGTACCTGACATTTTTCTGTTATGCCCCGTCTTGCGTGCGCTACCATTGAGGTCCAGTGCCCCACCCACCCAATTATAAATAATAATAATAATAATAATAATAATAATAATAATAATAATAATAATAATAATAATAATAATAATAATAATAATAATAATAATAATAATAATAATAATAATAATAATAATAATAATGATAATAATAATAATAATAATAATAATAATAATAATAATAATAATAATAATAATAATAATAATAATAATAATAATAATAATAATAATAATAATAATAATAATAATAATTATAAAAAATGGTTTTTGCTATTTTTCTCTTTATAAATTATAATGAATATTTAATCAAATCGTATTAATTAGTCTTTATAGACAGAATAATAAGTGATATATTAATATTTCTCATTGTTCATTATAATGACTCATTATTTACGAGTATAATGTAAATAACTCCCTGAGGGAGGGGTAGGACTAGAGTACTTCCTCCGTGTTCCCCTGTGTGTCGTAAGAGTCGACTGAATGGGGCTCAGCGACGGGACTGAGAATCCCTTCCTGTGTATTTTATCTACCCAAAGAGTCATGTAGGTATGGTAAAAATAAAGAAGATATTATCTATCAGAATATGAGTGTCATCATGAGGTCTACATAAGAAACTAATTTAGTGGCATCTTCAAAATACCTTTTATTTATCTATCTATCTACCTTGGCTGTTTCCCCCATTAATTGGGGGGTAGCCGACATCAAGAAAGACATCAAGAAAGGAAAACAGTAATGGGATTACTTTGCTCTATGGGCACATTGCCATATGTCAAAACATGAATAATTTTTACCCCGACCAGGATATGAACCTAGGACACATAATTTCTGTGCCAAGGGGCTACCAACTACACCACAGAAGGTCTTAAAAGGGAAACAAACCTTACAACTATATCTGCTATACTAGGAATGAATGCATTCTATCTGAATGCCACTCTGTTCATATTACAGTTTCCCCCAATCTCACTTGTGAGAATGGGATTTGAGTTAAATGCGAATACGAAACCACGAGTGAGGTTGGATGAAACTGTAATATGAACAGAGTGCATTCAGATAGAATGCGTTCATTCCTAGTATAGCAGATATAGCTGTGAGGTTTGTTTTCCTTTTAAGACCTACTGGGGTGTAGTTGATAGTGCCTTGGCACAGTACTTATGTGTCCTAAGTTCAAGTTCCAGTTGAGGTAAAAATTATTTATGTTTTCACATATGGCAATGTGCTTATTTGATTATTGTTGGTCCGAAATGAGACTGAGATTTGAATTGAATGCGAAAATGAAGAGAAGAGTGTGGTTGGGGGAAACTGTAATATGAACAGAGTGGCATTCAGATAGAATGCGTTCATTCCTAGTGTACCGGATGTAGCTGAAATGTTTGTTTCCCTTTTAAGACCTTCTGTGGTGTAGTTGGTAGTGCCTTGGCACAGTAATTATGTGTCCTAGGTCAAGTCCCGATCGGGGTAAAAAGCATATATATATATATATATATATATATATATATATATATATATATATATATATATATATATATATATATATATATATATATATATATATATATATATATATATATATATATATATATATATATATATATATATATATATATATATATATATATATATATATATATATATATATATATATATATATATATATATATATATATATATATATATATATATATATATATATATATATATATATATATATATATATATATATATATATATATATATATATATATATATATATATATATATATATATATATATATATATATATATATATATATATATATATATATATATATATATATATATATATATATATATATATATACATATATATATATATATATATATATATATATATATATATATATATATATATATATATATATATATATATATATATATATATATATATATATATATATATATATATATATATATATATATATATATATATATATATATATATATATATATATATATATATATATATATATATATATATATATATATATATATATATATATATATATATATATATATATATATATATATATATATATATATATATATATATATATATATATATATATATATATATATATATATATATATATATATATATATATATATATATATATATATATATATATATATATATATATATATATATATATATATATATATATATATATATATATATATATATATATATATATATATATATATATATATATATATATATATATATATATATATATATATATATATATATATATATATATATATATATATATATATATATATATATATATATATATATATATATATATATATATATATATATATATATATATATATATATATATATATATATATATATATATATATATATATATATATATATATATATATATATATATATATATATATGAATAAGAGAGAGAGAGTTAGACCCTTTGAATGGGGATGGACACAAACAAGTTTGAACTGGGGGATTGTGGCTAATTGGCCTATTTAACGCCCCAGGTTGGGAGGCTCTAAACCACATTTGTCAAGCATGTCATTTTTCGATATACCTAACATATGCCAGGTATATGCCGACTTTTTTTTACATTTGTCAGGTATGTCCGCCTTATTTGACATTTGTCAGTATGTCCCGACGTACCTGACATTTTTCTGTTATGCCCCGTCTTGCGTGCGCTACCATTGAGGTCCAGTGCCCCACCCACCCAATTATAAATAATAATAATAATAATAATAATAATAATAATAATAATAATAATAATAATAATAATAATAATAATAATAATAATAATAATAATAATAATAATAATAATAATAGATAATAATAATAATAATAATAATAATAATAATAATAATAATAATAATAATAATAATAATAATAATAATAATAATAATAATAATAATAATAATAATAATAATAATAATAATAATAATAATAATAATTATAAAAAATGGTTTTTGCTATTTTTCTCTTTATAAATTATAATGAATATTTAATCAAATCGTATTAATTAGTCTTTATAGACAGAATAATAAGTGATATATTAATATTTCTCATTGTTCATTATAATGACTCATTATTTACGAGTATAATGTAAATAACTCCCTGAGGGAGGGGTAGGACTAGAGTACTTCCTCCGTGTTCCCCTGTGTGTCGAAAGAGTCGACTGAATGGGGCTCAGCGACGGGACTGAGAATCCCTTCCTGTGTATTTTATCTACCCAAAGAGTCATGCAGGTATGGTAAAAATAAAGAAGATATTATCTATCAGAATATGAGTGTCATCATGAGGTCTACATAAGAAACTAATTTAGTGGCATCTTCAAAATACCTTTTATTTATCTATCTATCTACCTTGGCTGTTTCACCCTTTAATTGGGGCGTAGCTGACATCAAGAAAGACATCAAGAAAGGAAAACAATAATGGGATTACTTTGCTCTATGGGCAATGACGAGGGAGCTAGCGACAGTTCAGATGGCACTGCTGGAGTGCCACAGCCCATCCTCCCGGCTCTTCCACAACCTGTGTCGCTTCACAACTGCCAACTCCTCCTACTGCCCCTACCACAGGGCTACCTCTGTAAGATGCAGCCCCGTGGCAACAGCAGATACCCATCAGAGATGCGTCACAATCTCTCGCCACTCATTCCTATTCCTAGAACGCTTACTTGCTTCCCTCACATCCATCCTCCTGTCATTCAGGGCTCTCCTTACTCCATCCATCCATCCAAAACTAGGCCTCCCTCTAGCATTTCTCCCATCAACTCTCGCATTCATCACCTTTTTCAGCAGTCTTTCATCATCCATCCTTTCCACATGGCCAACCATCTCAGAACATTCATATCTACTCTGGCTGCAATTTTTCCTCCTCACACCCGTTCTTGCTCTCACCACTTCATTCCTAAACCTATCCAGTCGAGATACACCAATCATACTCTTCAGGCATTTCATCTCAAACACATTTAGTTTCCGTCTCTCACTTACTTTCATACCCCATAACTCTGATCCATACATCGCAGTTGGCACAACCACTTTCTCATACAAAACTTTCTTAACATTCATTTCCGACCCTCTATTCTTCATCACTCCTTTCAATGCACCCAACACTTTACATCCTTCATTCACTCTGTGACACACATCTGCTTCCACTCCACCATTTGCAGCTATAATCGAGCCTAAATACTTAAACTGATTAACTTCCTTTAATATTAGGGACGAATTTTCTTTTCCTTTATTTTCGGATATAGCTATTTTCATATTAATGTGCAAAAACCACACAATTTCTATCCAACTCTGCTTTGTTAATAATTTATGTTTGTTTATTTATTTATGTATTTAATTATCTGTTTATTTGAGCTATTCATTTATGGGATTTTTTTGAATTATTTATTTATATGTATAAGTAGTCTCCGTTGCTAGATGGTAGCGTCCGCGACTCTGTGTCGGCAGGTGGAGGGTTCACGCCCCGCCACGGACTGAGGTTAGTAAGGGCATACACTCAGGGTAACGATTAGAAATGCCAAAACAAGTCCTTCGCAAGAAGGCATCCGTCCTAGCCCTTGAAAAGGGAGTTCGAGACCTGAAACCAAATCATTTATCTAAGTGTATAAAAGCATTTACGTTTATGTTCTTACTTAATGTATCCACTTATCTGTCTATATATATATATATATATATATATATATATATATATATATATATATATATATATATATATATATATATATATATATATATATATATATATATTTATATACTATTTCGCTGTTCTATTTATTTACTTATTTCTATATATTCATTTACGTATTCTATTCATTTATTTATGTAATTTATACTAAAAATTCATATTTCAGAGTGACATTAAAGAAATATTATGCAAATTTTTATTCGCTCATTTGTATATTTAACGGTAAAGGGTCAGATATGTACAGTATTTGCAGCATTAATATATATATATATATATATATATATATATATATATATATATATATATATATATATATATATATTACATATATAGATTGTTGATTGGTGGGGTCAATGAAGTGCAGGTTTTATCCACAGGAGGGAACCGAAGAGGTAAGGAGAGCGTTTATGCACATCGCTCTGTATGAATGGGTAACAGCCCTGTTGGTGGAAAAGCTCGTTACGACAATGGTAGTAGTAGTCGTGCTCCAGATAGTGAAGAAGAATTTCTCTTGATTGGCAGCTTCTTTTTCCATCTGCGAAGAATCTAGAGCAATGGCAGATAGTCTGTCACCAGCGCTTGAAGCCAGAGGATGTTCGTCAGTTAAACTTGGATCGATGGCCCTTTTATGGGAAATTTTGTATCTTTTTCTGATGTTCATCCGACCAGTACATGTATCCCCAACTGGTATATTATTGGAAACTGCGAAGAAAGTGAGATTTATGTGAAATCTTCGTAAAAATAATTGAGATCTTAAAAGTAAGAACGATATAGGTGATGAAATAGTGACATAGTCATTTGGAGCTGCTAAAAGAGTTAGATATATATTCTTTAAACCCTCCTTTGAAGATTTCAAAAGGCAAGGAGAATGAAATGTGCTTTCGCAGAACACTAGTTCGTCGTCAAAGTGGTAAAATTTAAGAGTTGAAAGGCGCCCTCTGTAGTTCTGAGACTAGAGAGGCAGTTCAAGTTCAATTTATTTTAAATCCTTTGTGGTCCAGTGCGCTAAACTATGGACTTCTGTTCTACATATCCTAGCTTAGGATGTCGACAGCAGGAGGTACCAAGTAATAATACTAGAGAATAACTTTGCAATTCATGTGTCACTGTTAGTCCTCATTTGGGGGTGGGAACAGATGAACTGAAGCTGTGGAACTGAGGCTGGATGCCCTTCCTATCACCTCGCCATGGGCTCGAACGTGGTTCCATCACCTCCCGAGTCGATTACACTATCGTTTAATAACAATGATAATAATAATAATAATAATAATAATAATAATAATAATAATAATAATAATAATAATAATAATAATAATAATAATAATAATAATAATAATGATAATAATAATATTAATAATAATGATAATAATAATGATAATAATAATAATAATAATAATAATAATAATAATAATAATAATAATAATAATAATAATAATAATAATAATAATAATAATAATAATAACAAAAATAACAATAATAAAAATAATAATAATAATAATAATAATAATAATAATAATAATAATAATAATAATAATAATAATAATAATAATAATAATAATAATAATAATAATAATAATAATAATAATAACAATAATAATAATGATAATCGGGAGGATGTGCTGTGGCACTCCAGCAGTGCCATCTGAACGGTCACTAGCTCCCTCGTCATTGCCCATAGAGCAAAGTAATCCCATTATTGTTTTCCTTTCTTGATGTCTTTCTTGATGTCGGCTACCCCCCAATTAAAGGGGGAAACAGCCAAGGTAGATAGATAGATAAATAAAAGGTATTTTGAAGATGCCACTAAATTAGTTTCTTATGTAGACCTCATGATGACACTCATATTCTGATAGATAATATCTTCTTTATTTTTTACCATACCTACATGACTCTTTGGGTAGATAAAATACACAGGAAGGGATTCTCAGTCCCGTCGCTGAGCCCCATTCAGTCGACTCTTACGACACACAGGGGAACACGGAGGAAGTACTCTAGTCCTACCCCTCCCTCAGGGAGTTATTTACATTATACTCGTAAATAATGAGTCATTTTAATGAACAATGAGAAATATTAATATATCACTTATTATTCTGTCTATAAAGACTAATTAATACGATTTGATTAAATATTCATTATAATTTATAAAGAGAAAAATAGCAAAAACCATTTTTTTTAATTATTATTATTATTATTATTATTATTATTATTATTATTATTATTATTATTATTATTATTATTATTATTATTATTATTATTATTATTATTATTATTATTATTATTATTATTATTATTATTATTATTATTATTATCATTATTATTATTATTATTATTATTATTATTATTATTATTATTATTATTATTATTATTATTATTATTATTATTATTATTATTATTATTATTATTATTATTATTATTATTATTATTATTATTATTATTATTTATAATTGGGTGGGTGGGGCACTGGACCTCAATGGTAGCGCACGCAAGACGGGACATAACAGAAAAATGTCAGGTACGTCGGGACATACTGACAAATGTCAGATAAGGCGGACATAACTGACAAATGTAAACAAAGTCGGCATATACCTGGCATATGTTAGGTATATCGAAAAATGACATGCTTGGCAAATGTGGCTTAGAGCCTCCCACCCTGGGGCGTTAAATAGGCCAGTTAGCCACAATCCCCCAGTTCAAACTTGTTTGTGTCCATCCCCATTCAAAGGGACTAACTCTCTCTCTCTTATTCATATATATATATATATATATATATATATATATATATATATATATATATATATATATATATATATATATATATATATATATATATATATATATATATATATATATATGTATATATATATATATATATATATATATATATATATATATATATATATATATATATATATATATATATATATATATATATATATATATATATATATATATATATATATATATATATATATATATATATATATATATATATATATATATATATATATGCATATATATATATATGTATATATATATATATATATATATATATATATATATATATATATATATATATATATATATATATATATATATATATATATATATATATATATATATATATATATATATATATATATATATATATATATATATATATATATATATATGGATGCTTTTTACCCCGATCGGGACTTGACCTAGGACACATAATTACTGTGCCAAGGCACTACCCACTACACCACAGAAGGTCTTAAAAGGGAAACAAACCTTTCAGCTACATCCGGTACACTAGGAATGAACGCATTCTATCTGAATGCCACTCTGTTCATATTACAGTTTCCCCCAACCTCACTCTTGGCTTTATTTTCGCATTCAATTCAAATCTCAGTCTCATTTCGGACCAACAATAATCAAATAAGCACATTGCCATATGTGAAAACATAAATAATTATTACCTCAACTGGAACTTGAACTTAGGACACATAAGTACTGTGCCAAGGCACTACCAACTACACCCCAGTAGGTCTTAAAAGGAAAACAAACCTCACAGCTATATCTGCTATACTAGGAATGAACGCATTCTATCTGAATGCACTCTGTTCATATTACAGTTTCATCCAACCTCACTCGTGGTTTCGTTTTCGCATTTAACTCAAATCCCATTCTCACAAGTGAGATTGGGGGAAACTGTAATATGAACAGAGTGGCATTCAGATAGAATGCATTCATTCCTAGTATAGCAGATATAGTTGTAAGGTTTGTTTCCCTTTTAAGACCTTCTGTGGTGTAGTTGGTAGCCCCTTGGCACAGTAATTATGTGTCCTAGGTTCATATCCTGGTCGGGGTAAAAATTATTCATGTTTTGACATATGGCAATGTGCCCATAGAGCAAAGTAATCCCATTATTGTTTTCCTTTCTTGATGTCTTTTTTGATGTCGGCTACCCCCCAATTAAAGGGGGAAACAGCCAAGGTAGATAGATAGATAAATAAAAGGGATTTTGAAGATGCCACTAAATTAGTTTCTTATGAAGACCTCATGATGACACTTATATTCTGATAGATAATATCTTCTTTATTTTTTACCATACCTACATGACTCTTTGGGTAGATAAAATACACAGGAAGGGATTCTCAGTCCCGTCGCTGAACCCCATTCAGTCGAATCTTATGACACACAGGGGAACACGGAGGAAGTACTCTAGTCCAACCCCTCCCTCAGGGAGTTATTTACATTATACATACATATACCTTGGCTGTTTCCCCCTTAAATTGGGGGGTAGCCGACATCAAAAAAGGAAAACAGTTTGGGGAGAAGTTATTCTCCTCTCTACTCCCCTTCTTCTTTGACGTCTCACAGGAGGTTGGTACAAGGGGGGGATTCCTAGTCCCCCCGCCCCGTCCACTTTTAGTCGCCTTTTACGACACGCAGGGAATAAAGTGAGGCTATTCTTTGATATTGTGCCCGCCCCACAGGGCACAGGATATATATATATATATATATATATATATATATATATATATATATATATATATATATATATATATATATATATATATATATATATATATATATATATATATATATATATATATGCACATATGCATATATATACACATACATATACATATATATACATATACACACATATATATATATAAAAAAGTTTATATTCACTGCACCATACGTAATTGTATATTATTTTGTTTGAGACTTAATATTTATATTCTCAACTGCATCTTTACAAGGTAAGACCCAACCTCTGGTGGGTGGCCCATTCAAGAATCCACTGGGGGAACAAATCAATCTCAACTTAGTGCCGGTTCCAAGCCCAGATCACGGTAAGCGTCGGTGCCAGGAAGAGCATGCGGCCGTAAAATTAAGCTATACCAACACAAGCTCCCACAGGGTAGTGCAAACAGCGACCCAATAAAACATAGGGAAAATGCTGCTGGGATGGAAGTAGCAGCTCACCTAGGAGGTCCATAGATAAATAAATAAATAGAACAGTCTATTTATAATATATTAACAAATTTATAAAAATCTATCAATATATAAGGCGTCTATTCAATATTAAGCTAATTGTCTTAATTTTGAAGCATATTTAAAAGCATTTACAAAAACATCAAGCAATGTTCATGAAAGAATGATATCCCCCTAAAAATATCAATAAATACTGTATATATTCAAGCCAAATTTACTGAAACTTCAATAAACATTATCATACATGACTAGACGTAACAAAACTATTATGCAAATCTCACTTAAGAATGAATATACAGTACTTACGTTGTGTAGATGAGGTCACTGAAGGAAGACTCTTTAATTTGCAATCTTAGCAAAATTCACTCTTGCTTAAACCTGAAAAGTAACTGAAAAAGCATATGCAAAATTCACAACTCCTGGAACCTGAAAAGTAACTGAAAAAGGGTATGCAAAATTTACACCTCCTGAAACCTGAAATGTAATTGAAAAAAAGCATATTATAAGTGCAAACAGGAAACTAAATATTTACTTTTTCAGTTTCAATTTAGGTCTCACTTCATAGTTTTATTAGAATAACGATAGTTTTTAGGATAATAATAATAAATAATGAGTCATTATAATGAACAATGAGAAATATTAATATATCACTTATTATTCTGTCTATAAAGACTAATTAATACGATTTGATTAAATATTCATTATAATTTATAAAGACAAAAATAAAAAAAAACATTTTTTTTAATTATTATTATTATTATTATTATTATTATTATTATTATTATTATTATTATTATTATTATTATTATTATTATTATTATTATTATTATTATTATTATTATTATTATTATTATTATTATTATTATTATTATTATTATCATCATCATTATTATTATTATTATTATTATTATTATTATTATTATTATTATTATTATTATTATTATTATTATTATTATTATTATTATTATTATTATTATTATTATTATTATTATTATTATTACTATTTATAATTGGGTGGGTGGGGCACTGGACCTCAATGGTAGCGCACGCAAGACGGGACATAACAGAAAAATGTCAGGTACGTCGGGACATACTGACAAATGTCAGATAAGGCGGACATACCTGTCAAATGTAAACAAAGTCGGCATATACCTGGCATATGTTAGGTATATCGAAAAATGACATGCTTGACAAATGTGGTTTAGAGCCTTCCACCCTGGGGCGTTAAATAGGAAAATTAGCCACAATCCCCCAGTTCAAACTTGTTTGTGTCCATCCCCATTCAAAGGGACTAACTCTCTCTCTCTCTCTTATTCATATATATATATATATATATATATATATATATATATATATATATATATATATATATATATATATATATATATATATATATATATAAATATATATATATACATATATATATATATATATATATATATATATATATATATATATATATATATATATATATATATATATATATATATATATATATATATATATATATATATATATATATATATATATATATATGTATTATATATATATATATATATATATATATATATTTATATATATATATATATATATACATATATATATATATATATATATATATATATATATATATGTATATATATATATATATATATATATATATATATATATATATATATATATATATATATATATATATATATATATATATATATATATATATATATATATATATATATATATATATATATATATATATATATATATATATATATATATATATATATATATATATATATATATATATATATATATATATATATATATATATATATATATATATATATATATATATATATATATATATATATATATATATATATATATATATATATATATATATATATATATATATATATATATATATATATATATATATATATATATATATATATATATATATATATATATATATATATATATATATATATATATATATATATATATATATATATATATATATATATATATATATATATATATATATATATATATATATATATATATATATATATATATATATATATATATATATATATATATATATATATATATATATATATATTATATATATATATATATATATATATATATATATATATATATATATATATATATATATATATATATATATATATATATATATATATATATATATATATATATATATATATATATATATATATATATATATATATATATATATATATATATATATATATGAATAAGAGAGAGAGAGTTAGTCCCTTTGAATGGGGATGGACACAAACAAGCTTGAACTGGGTGGATTGTGGCTAATTGGCCTATTTAGCACCACAGGGTTGGAGGCTCTAAACCACATTTGTCAAGCATGTCATTTTTCGATATACCTAACATATGCCAGGTATATGCCGAATTTTTTTTACATTTGTCAGGTATGTCCGCCTTATCTGACATTTGTCAGTATGTCCCGACGTACCTGACATTTTTCTGTTATGCCCCGTCTTGCGTGCGCTACCATTGAGGTCCAGTGCCCCACCCACCCAATTATAAATAATAATAATAATAATAATAATAATAATAATAATAATAATAATAATAATAATAATAATAATAATAATAATAATAATAATATTAATAATAATAATAATGATAATAATAATAATAATAATAATAATAATAATAATAATAATAATAATAATAATAATAATAATAATAATAACAATAATAATAATAATAATAATAATAATAATAATAATAATAATAATTATAAAAAATGGTTTTTGTTATTTTTCTCTTTATAAATTATAATGAATATTTAATCAAATCGTATTACTTAGTCTTTATAGACAGAATAATTAGTGATATATTAATATTTCTCATTGTTCATTATAATGACTCATTATTTAAGAGCATAATGTAAATAGCTCCCTGAGGGAGGGGTAGGACTAGAGTACTTCCTCCGTGTTCCCCTGTGTGTCGTAAGAGTCGACTGAATGGGGCTCAGCGACGGGACTGAGAATCCCTTCCTGTGTATTTTATTTACCCAAAGAGTCATGTAGGTATGGTAAAAATAAAGAAGATATTATCTATCAGAATATGAGTGTCATCATGAGGTCTACATAAGAAACTAATTTAGTGGCATCTTCAAAATACCTTTTATTTATCTATCTATCTACCTTGGCTGTTTCCCCCTTTAATTGGAGGGTAACCGACATCAAGAAAGACATCAAGAAAGGAAAACAATAATGGTTACTTTGCTCTATGGGCACATTGCCATATGTCAAAACATGAATAATTTTTACCCCTACCAGGATATGAACCTAGGACACATAATTACTGTGCCAAGGGGCTACCAACTACACCACAGAAGGTCTTAAAAGGGAAACAAACCTTACAACTATATCTGCTATACTAGGAATGTATGCATTCTATCTGAATGCCACTCTGTTCATATTACAGTTTCCCCGAATCTCACTTGTGAGAATCGGATTTGAGTTAAATGCGAAAACGAAACCACGAGTGAGGTTGGATGAAACTGTAATATGAACAGAGTGCATACAGATAGAATGCGTTCATTCCTAGTATAGAAGATATAGCTGTGAGGTTTGTTTTCCTTTTAAGACCTACTGGGGTGTAGTTGATAGTGCCTTGGCACAGTACTTATGTGTCCTAAGTTCAAGTTCCAGTTGAGGTAAAAATTATTTATGTTTTTACATATGGCAATGTGCTTATTTGATTATTGTTGGTCCGAAATTAGACTGAGATTTGAATTGAATGCGAAAATGAAGCCAAGAGTGAGGTTGGGGGAAACTGTAATATGAAAAGAGTGGCATTCAGACAGAATGCGTTCATTCCTAGTGTACCGGATGTAGCTGAAAGGTTTGTTTTCCTTTTAAGACCTTCTGTGGTGTAGTTGGTAGTGCCTTGGCACAGTAATTATGTGTCCTAGGTCAAGTCCCGATCGGGGTAAAAAGCATCCATATATATATATATATATATATATATATATATATATATATATATATATATATATATATATATATATATATATATATATATATATATACATATATATATATATATATATATATATATATATATATATATATATATATATATATATATATATAAATATATATATATATAAATAAATATATATATATATATATATATATATATATATATATATATATATATATATATATATATATATATATATATATATATATATATATATATATATATATATATATATATATATATATATATATATATATATATATATATATATATACATATATATATATATATATATATATATATATATATATATATATATATATATATATATATATATATATATATATATATATATATATATATATATATATATATATATATATATATATATATATATATATATATATATATATATATATATATATATATATATATATATATATATATATATATATATATATATATATATATATATATATATATATATATATATATATATATATATATATATATATATATATATATATATATATATATATATATATATATATATATATATATATATATATATATATATATATATATATATATATATATATATATATATATATATATATATATACATATATATATATATATATACATATATATATATATATATATATATATATATATATATATATATATATATATATATATATATATATATATATATATATATATATATATATATATATATATATAATAGATAGATAGATAGATATATATATATATATATATATATATATATATATATATATATATATATATATATATATATATATATATATATATATATATATATATATATATATATATATATATATATATATAAATATATATATATATATATATATATATATATATATATATATATATATGAATAAGAGAGAGAGAGTTGGTCCCTTTGAATGGGGATGGACACAAACAAGTTTGAACTGGGGGATTGTGGCTAATTGGCCTATTTAAGGCCCCAGGGTGGGAGGCTCTATACCACATTTGTCAAGCATGTCATTTTTCGATATACCTAACATATGCCAGGTATATGCCGACTTTTTTTACATTTGTCAGGTATGACCGCCTTATCTGACATTTGTCAGTATGTCCCGACGTACCTGACATTTTTCTATTATGTCCCGTCTTGCGTGCGCTACTATTGAGGTCCAGTGCCCCACCCACCCAATTATAAGTAATAATAATAATAATAATAATAATAATAATAATAATAATAATAATAATAATAATAATAATAATAATAATAATAATAATGATAATAATAATAATAATAATAATAATAATAATAATAATAATAATAATAATAATAATAAAAATAATAATAATAATAATAATAATAATAATGATAATAATAATAACTATAAAAAATGATTTTTGCTATTTTTCTCTTTATAAATTATAATGAATATTTAATCAAATCGTATTAATTAGTCTTTATAGACAGAATAATAAGTGATATATTAATATTTCTCATTGTTCATTATAATGACTCATTATTTACGAGTATAATGTAAATAACTCCCTGAGGGAGGGGTAGGACTAGAGTACTTCCTCCGTGTTCCCCTGTGTGTCGAAAGAGTCGACTGAATGGGGCTCAGCGACGGGACTGAGAATCCCTTCCTGTGTATTTTATCTACCCAAAGAGTCATGTAGGTATGGTAAAAATAAGGAAGATATTATCTATCAGAATATGAGTGTCATCATGAGGTCTACATAAGAAATTAATTTAGTGGCATCTTCAAAATCCCTTTTATTTATCTATCTATCTACCTTGGCTGTTTCCCCCTTTAATTGGGGGGTAGCCGACATCAAGAAAGACATCAAGAAAGGAAAACAATAATGGGATTACTTTGTTCTATGGGCAATGACGAGGGAGCTAGCGACCGTTCAGATGGCACTGCTGGAGTGCCACAGCCCATCCTCCCGGCTCTTCCACAACCTGTGTCGCTTCACAACTGCCAACTCCTCCTACTGCCCCTACTACAGGGCTACCTCTGTAAGATGCAGCCCCGTGGCAACAGCAGATACCCATCAGAGCTGCGTCACAATCTCTCGCCACTCATTCCTATTCCTAGAACGCTTACTTGCTTCCCTCACATCCATCCTCCTATCATTCAGGGCTCTCCTTACTCCATCCATCCATCCAAAACTAGGCCTCCCTCTAGCATTTCTCCCATCAACTCTCGCATTCATCACCTTTTTCAGCAGTCTTTCATCATCCATCCTTTCCACATGGCCAAACCATCTCAGAACATTCATATCTACTCTGGCTGCAATTTCTCCCCCTCACATCCGTTCTTGCTCTCACCACTTCATTCCTAACCCTATCCAATCGAGATACACCAATCATACTCCTCAGGCATTTCATCTCAAACACATTTAGTTTCCGTCTCTCACTTACTTTCATACCCCATAACTCTGATCCATACATCGCAGTTGGCACAACCACTTTCTCATACAAAACTTTCTTAACATTCATTTCCGACCCTCTATTCTTCATCACTCCTTTCAATGCACCCAACACTTTACATCCTTCATTCACTCTGTGACACACATCTGCTTCCACTCCACCATTTGCAGCTATAACCGAGCCTAAATACTTAAACTGATTAACTTCCTTTAATATAGGGACGAATTTTCTATTCCTTTATTTTCGGATATAGCTATTTTCATATTAATGTGCAAAAACCACACAATTTCTATCCAACTCTGCTTTGTTAATAATTTATGTTTGTTTATTTATTTATGTATTTAATTATCTGTTTATTTGAGCTATTCATTTATGGGATTTTTTTGAATTATTTATTTATATGTATAAGTAGTCTCCGTTGCTAGATGGTAGCGTCCGCGACTCTGTGTCGGCAGGTCGAGGGTTCACGCCCCGCCACGGACTGAGGTTAGTAAGGGCATACACTCAGGGTAACGATTAGAAATGCCAAAACAAGTCCTTCGCAAGAAGGCATCCGTCCTAGCCCTTGAAAAGGGAGTTCGAGACCTGAAACCAAATCATTTATCTAAGTGTATAAAAGCATTTACGTTTATGTTCTTACTTAATGTATCCACTTATCTGTCTATATATATATATATATATATTTATATACTATTTCGCTGTTCTATTTATTTACTTATTTCTATATATTCATTTACGTATTCTATTCATTTATTTATGTAATTTATACTAAAAATTCATATTTCAGAGTGACATTAAAGAAATATTATGCAAATTTTTATTCGCTCATTTGTATATTTAACGGTAAAGGGTCAGATATGTACAGTATTTACAGCATTAATATATATATATATATATATATATATATATATATATATATATATATATATATATATATATATATATATATATTACATATATAGATTGTTGATTGGTGGGGTCAATGAAGTGCAGGTTTTATCCACAGGAGGGAACCGAAGAGGTAAGGAGAGCGTTTATGCACATCGCTCTGTATGAATGGGTAACAGCCCTGTTGGTGGAAAAGCTCGTTACGACAATGGTAGTAGTAGTCGTGCTCCAGATAGTGAAGAAGAATTTCTCTTGATTGGCAGCTTCTT
This sequence comes from Halocaridina rubra, assembly GCA_037179515.1. Taxonomy (NCBI): domain Eukaryota; kingdom Metazoa; phylum Arthropoda; class Malacostraca; order Decapoda; family Atyidae; genus Halocaridina; species Halocaridina rubra. Next base: position 7,981 of record JAXCGZ010009818.1, on the reverse strand, counting down.
TTTCCATCTGCGAAGAATCTAGAGCAATGGCAGATAGTCTGTCACCAGCGCTTGAAGCCAGAGGATGTTCGTCAGTTAAACTTGGATCGATGGCCCTTTTATGGGAAATTTTGTATCTTTTTCTGATGTTCATCCGACCAGTACATGTATCCCCAACTGGTATATTATTGGAAACTGCGAAGAAAGTGAGATTTATGTGAAATCTTCGTAAAAATAATTGAGATCTTAAAAGTAAGAACGATATAGGTGATGAAATAGTGACATAGTCATTTGGAGCTGCTAAAAGAGTTAGATATATATTCTTTAAACCCTCCTTTGAAGATTTCAAAAGGCAAGGAGAATGAAATGTGCTTTCGCAGAACACTAGTTCGTCGTCAAAGTGGTAAAATTTAAGAGTTGAAAGGCGCCCTCTGTAGTTCTGAGACTAGAGAGGCAGTTCAAGTTCAATTTATTTTAAATCCTTTGTGGTCCAGTGCGCTAA
>JAXCGZ010009818.1:2500-5000 GCA_037179515.1 Halocaridina rubra | reverse complement strand
GAAAACATAAATAATTTTTACCTCAACTGGAACTTGAACTTAGGACACATAAGTACTGTGCCAAGGCACTACCAACTACACCCCAGTAGGTCTTAAAAGGAAAACAAACCTCACAGCTATATCTGCTATACTAGGAATGAACGCATTCTATCTGAATGCACTCTGTTCATATTACAGTTTCATCCAACCTCACTCGTGGTTTCGTTTTCGCATTTAACTCAAATCCCATTCTCACAAGTGAGATTGGGGGAAACTGTAATATGAACAGAGTGGCATTCAGATAGAATGCATTCATTCCTAGTATAGCAGATATAGTTGTAAGGTTTGTTTCCCTTTTAAGACCTTCTGTGGTGTAGTTGGTAGCCCCTTGGCACAGTAATTATGTGTCCTAGGTTCATATCCTGGTCGGGGTAAAAATTATTCATGTTTTGACATATGGCAATGTGCCCATAGAGCAAAGTAATCCCATTATTGTTTTCCTTTCTTGATGTCTTTCTTGATGTCGGCTACCCCCCAATTAAAGGGGGAAACAGCCAAGGTAGATAGATAGATAAATAAAAGGTATTTTGAAGATGCCACTAAATTAGTTTCTTATGAAGACCTCATGATGACACTTATATTCTGATAGATAATATCTTCTTTATTTTTTACCATACCTACATGACTCTTTGGGTAGATAAAATACACAGGAAGGGATTCTCAGTCCCGTCGCTGAACCCCATTCAGTCGAATCTTATGACACACAGGGGAACACGGAGGAAGTACTCTAGTCCAACCCCTCCCTCAGGGAGTTATTTACATTATACATACATATACCTTGGCTGTTTCCCCCTTAAATTGGGGGGTAGCCGACATCAAAAAAGGAAAACAGTTTGGGGAGAAGTTATTCTCCTCTCTACTCCCCTTCTTCTTTGACGTCTCACAGGAGGTTGGTACAAGGGGGGGATTCCTAGTCCCCCCGCCCCGTCCACTTTTAGTCGCCTTTTACGACACGCAGGGAATAAAGTGAGGCTATTCTTTGATATTGTGCCCGCCCCACAGGGCACAGGATATATATATATATATATATATATATATATATATATATATATATATATATATATATATATATATATATATATATATATATATATATATATATATATATATATATATATATATATATATATATATATATATATATATATATATATATATATATATATATATATATATATATATATATATATATATATATATATATATATGCACATATACATATATATACACATACATATACATATATATACATATACACACATATATATATATAAAAGTTTATATTCACTGCACCATACGTAATTGTATATTATTTTGTTTGAGACTTAATATTTATATTCTCAACTGCATCTTTACAAGGTAAGACCCAACCTCTGGTGGGTGGCCCATTCAAGAATCCACTGGGGGAACAAATCAATCTCAACTTAGTGCCGGTTCCAAGCCCAGATCACGGTAAGCGTCGGTGCCAGGAAGAGCATGCGGCCGTAAAATTAAGCTATACCAACACAAGCTCCCACAGGGTAGTGCAAACAGCGACCCAATAAAACATAGGGAAAATGCTGCTGGGATGGAAGTAGCAGCTCACCTAGGAGGTCCATAGATAAATAAATAAATAGAACAGTCTATTTAAATATATTAACAAATTTATAAAAATCTATCAATATATAAGGCGTCTATTCAATATTAAGCTAATTGTCTTAATTTTGAAGCATATTTAAAAGCATTTACAAAAACATCAAGCAATGTTCATGAAAGAATGATATCCCCCTAAAAATATCAATAAATACTGTATATATTCAAGCCAAATTTACTGAAACTTCAATAAGCATTATCATACATGACTAGACGTAACAAAACTATTATGCAAATCTCACTTAAGAATGAATATACAGTACTTACGTTGTGTAGATGAGGTCACTGAAGGAAGACTCTTTAATTTGCAATCTTAGCAAAATTCACTCTTGCTTAAACCTGAAAAGTAACTGAAAAAGCATATGCAAAATTCACAACTCCTGGAACCTGAAAAGTAACTGAAAAAGGGTATGCAAAATTTACACCTCCTGAAACCTGAAATGTAATTGAAAAAAAGCATATTATAAGTGCAAACAGGAAACTAAATATTTACTTTTTCAGTTTCAATTTAGGTCTCACTTCATAGTTTTATTAGAATAACGATAGTTTTTAGGATAATAATAATAAATAATGAGTCATTATAATGAACAATGAGAAATATTAATATATCACTTATTATTCTGTCTATAAAGACTAATTAATCCGATTTGATTAAATATTCATTATAATTTATAAAGACAAAAATAAAAAAAAACATTTTTTTTAATTATTATTATTATTATTATTATTATTATTATTATTATTATTATTATTATTATTATTATTATTATTATTATTATTATTATTATTATTATTATTATTATTATTATTATTATTATTATTATTATCA
>JAXCGZ010009817.1:72500-75541 GCA_037179515.1 Halocaridina rubra | reverse complement strand
CGCAGCCATACACACACACACTCACACACCACACGCACACACACACACTTGCACGTACACTCAGACACGAATACACGCTGAAACGCACTCATGCATACACCCAAACTCTTGCATTTAAATGACTACACCCAATTACACGCACATATACCCAAACTCGCCCGCACACACACACGCCCATGCACACGCACATATGCACATACACTCACACACGCGCAAGCACTTTTTGAAGTGCTGAGAATTTTTTATATCTTGATTATCTTAATTGTCTTAAATTAATAGAATTAATATTTGCCGATGTCAGCATATATTTATAAACGTATTTTCATCATTGTCTCATCAACGTATTCTCATCATCGAGTCCTCACCAACGTCTCATCATCTACATATTCACATCGACTTATTCTCATTATGTATCAATATTGTATTCTTTCCCGAATATTATCAACGTGTTCTTTTCTGCATATTCTTATCAATGTATTCTCATCTACATATTCTCATCGACGTATTGTTATTTATAAGGTCGAATCATCTATTTTCCTCAACGTATTCTCATCAAGATATTACCTACATATTCTAATACATATTTCCAGCTACATATTCTCATCATATCATCATATTCATTTTTACTTATTTTCATTAGCATATTCTTTTCTAGATGTTCTCATCAATTCATTTTGATACATATTTTTTCTACATATTTTCATCGGTATTATTATTATTGTTATTATTATTATTATTATTATTGTTATTATTATTATTATTATTATTATTATTATTATTATTATCATCAAATTCGCAGATATTCATTCGATTTATTTTCCTTTCTTAATAATCAATGTAAAAATTTTGAATGAAAAAATAAAATAAAGTCCAATTTAACTAAATTCAATTTAATTTAAATTAATTTAATTCAGTTCAATTTAATTTAAATTAATTTAATTCAATTCAATTTAATTTAAATTAATTTAATTCAATTCAATTTAATTTAAATTAATTCAATTCAATTTAATTTAAATTAATTTAATTCAATTCAATTTAATTTAAATTAATTTAATTCAATTTAATTTAAATTAATTTATTTCAATTCAATTTAATTTAAATTAATATAATTCAATTAAACCTAATTCCATCTAAATTAATTCCTCCATCGTCAGACATACGCTGCTGATATATTCTTTGCCCAGAGCTGGAAGGATCATCGCCTCCGTTTCCCTCAAAACATGACTGGAGAGTACCGCCTCCTGCCGGTGTCGTGGCTGAAGGACATCTGGCGCCCAGACGCCTTCTTCAAGAACGCCAAATCTGTCATCTTCCAGACAATGACGATTCCCAATCATTACATATGGCTACACCAGGACTCCACTATCCTCTACATGGTGAAGTAAGTCCATGGTTTATTTGTTTGTTTGTTTGTTTGATTTTTTTATTTATTTTGATGGTGGTGCTTGTGATTTTTTTTTTTTTTGTCATTTGTGATGGTGAGGTCGATGATAAATAAGTTACTGTTACTAATGCTAATATTATATACTACTACTACTACGACTAGTACTACTACTACTACTACTACTCTAACCTACTTTACATGCTTAGATAAGTATTTTTATGGTGATGATGGTGATTGTGGTGAGGGTGATAGTGTTGATGATGATGATAATGATGATTATAAATTATTATTATTATTATTATTATTATTATTATTATTATTATTATTATTATTATTAGTAGTAGTAGTAGTAGTAGTAGTAGTAGTAGTAGTAGTATCCCTTTCTCCGGCAATCTCCCCTCCTATAAAATTAATTCAATATTTGACGAATCAAATGAGGAAAAAATCTCACCTGTTTCTGGAGTTGCTTAAATGCTATGGCCCGATTTCTTAAACAGTGTAAACCTAGGATACCATATTGTTAGTTTGCTAGACACACGCAAATGGATGTCATAAACGCATCTTACGTGGTTCATTGTATGGGTAGGATCCCCCTATGGGGGATCCTAGCCATACACAAAACCGCGTCAGATGCCTTTATAAAATCCACTTGTGTGTGTCCAGCTAACTAACAATATGGTATCCTAGGTTTACACTGTTTAAGAAATCGGGCCTCCTAGCCATACACAGAACCGCGTCAGATGCATTTATAAAATCCACTTGTGTGTGTCCAGCTAACTAACAATATGGTATCCTAGGTTTACACTGTTGAAGAAATCGGGCGTATAGCTCTGATTGGAGTTGGCGGACGTAAGATTAATATGAAAATACTCGAGGTTTGCTTTTAGAAGGCTGAGAGAGAGAGAGAGAGAGAGAGAGAGAGAGAGAGAGAGAGAGAGAGAGAGAGAGAGAGAGAGAGAGAGAGAGATTACTTGTTTAAAGCGTTATAGTATAGACTAATTATTTGACGAATTATCGCTGACCTGTGGGAATAGTGCCATACTGGTAAAGTAAGATAGCATATCGTTACCAGAGAAATGGATAGTAATACATATGAATATAATAATAATTAAATATTATTATAATAATAATAATAATAATAATAATAATAATAATGATAATATGTTCCGGTTTTACGTCACGGACTCCCTTTTATACCAAGGGCTAGGACTGTTGATTTCTTGCGAAGGACGTGTTTTGGCAGATGTAATCGTTAACCTGAGTGCATGCCCTTGCTAACCTCAGACCGTGACGGGGCGCGAACCCTCGACCTAACGCCTCAGAGTCGCGGACGTTACCGCTTGGGCCACGGTGACTACTACTACTACTACTAATAATAATAATAATAATAACAATAATAAAAATAATAATAATAATCTTCATCATAATTAAATATTTACTCTGTACGTTCGTAATCTATATTCGAAAAGTCTCAGTCAGCCATAATTTAAAATCAATTAACTTCCATAGAAAAAACAAGAGGAAAACTCCACAAATTTTACTAATGGAATTCGCATAAAAAAATGCCTGACAAGCTCCCCCCCCTCTCTCTCTCTCTCTCTCTCTCTCTCTCTCTCTCTCTCTCTCAGATCTAATTTCATTTCCAATTCGTCTCTCC